>OW240922.1:128174562-128252153 GCA_933207985.1 Pelobates cultripes | reverse complement strand
GGGGCCCATGAGTCCCATAAGAGGTCCCTAGCAGCCTGCGATAGTCCGCTGACTCGCCAGGAACCCCGGAAAGAGACCAAGCCATCAGGGGTAGCCGGTCTTCCAGGAGTAGTGGGTGGAGATACCCTTTGGGGTCCGTGAGCAGGTCCGGGAAGGACGGTAGGAGGAGAGGGTCCCTGTAGGAGGAGGCCAGGAGGTCCGGGAACCATGGTTGGCTCTGCCACAAGGGCGCTATGACCACCAGTGTGATCTGTTGTGTCCGCATCTGGTGTAGTGTTCTCGCAATCATGGGGAATGGGGGAAAGGCGTAGGCTCCTGTCGACGGCCATTGTTGGAGAAATGCGTCTGTCGCCTTTCTCTCCGGGTCCGGGAGCCAGCTGAAGAACTCCGGGGTCTGGTGATTGTTGCGAGAGGCAAACAGATCCAGGTGAAAGGGACCCCTCCGGACTGCAAGGGCCCTGAAGATTTTCGTGTTTAGCTTCCAGTCGCTGACGTCTCTCCAGTGGCGAGAGAACCAGTCGGCTGTGAGATTGATTTCTCCCGGTAAGTATTCCGCCTGTAGCGTGATGTTGCGAGGGAGGCAATAGTCGAAAATGTCTCTCGTGATATCCGACAGCAGGCGTGAGCGAGCGCCTCCCAGACGGTTGATGTATTGGACTGCGGATACATTGTCCATGCGCAGGAGGATGCAGCAGTTGGATCTTTCCCGGGCCAAGCTGCGGATCGCGAATGATCCTGCCAGGAGTTCGAGGCAATTGATGTGCATGGAGAGCTCCTGCGCCGTCCATGTTCCCCCCGTGGAGATGGTTCCGTTGGTGGCACCCCATCCCCACAGGCTGGCGTCTGATTCCAGTACGAAGTCTGGAGTGTCTCCAAATATGGCCTTGCCGTTCCAGGCTTGTATGCTGTCCAGCCACCACGATAGTTCCTCGCGAACCTCCGTCGTCACCGGGACGGGTTGGTCGTAAGTAGGCTTGCGGCGTAGGTATTTCGCCTTGAGACATTGCATGGCCCTGTAGTGGAGGGGACCCGGAAATATGGCCTGAATGGAAGCAGAGAGGAGTCCTACAATCCTGGCCAGATTGCGTAGTGGAATGGAGTCGAGACGGAGAGCCCTGCGAATCTCCTTGCGAATGGCTGTGATCTTTGAGGCTGGTAGCCTCAGAGTGCATGTTGTTGAGTCGATCTCGAAGCCGAGGAATTGTATCGTCTGGGTAGGGGTCAGCTCCGATTTCTGTTGGTTTACCACGAAACCCAAAGACTCTAGTAGGGACACTGCCAGGTGAGTGTGTTGGCGTAGTCTGTGTTCGTCGGCGCAGAAGATGAGGAGATCGTCTAAGTAGATGATGCATCGAATGCCCCTTGATCTTAGGTGGGTCACCACTGGTTTTAGGAGTTTGGTGAAGCACCATGGGGCTGAGCTGAGCCCGAAAGGGAGGCAAGTGAATTGCCAAGGGCGTCCGTGCCAGAGGAAACATAGGAGTGCTCGACAGTCCAGGTGTACCGGGACTGACAGATATGCGTCCTTTAGATTGAGCCTGGTGAACCAGTCGTTGCTTCGAAGAAGGTCTCGCAGGAGGTGGATGCCTTCCATCTTGAAGTGGCGATAGACCACATATGCGTTGAGGGCACGTAGATTGATGACGGGGCGGTATTCTCCCGACTTTTTCCGAACCAGGAAGATGTTGCTGAAGTAACCACCCCCGTCGCGGACCGGCTGGATAGCCCCTTTGTCTCGGAGCTCGCGCAGCTCCGCGTTGACGAGGTTGTGGTCGGAGGATGACATGTGGATGGGGGGAGGGGGCTGAACCTGCAAGGGGGTCCCCACTAGGTCTATGATATATCCCTGTACAGTTTGTAGGATCCATGTGTCTGAGCACAGGGCGGCCCAATTCTGGAAAGAAAGGGAAATACGGCCCACAGTGCGGGTACATGGTAACAGTGGAGGAATATGGGTCCTTACCTGCAGCAAAGCGGGAACGTCCGCGTCCGCGGGGTCCACGACCTCTATCCGAGCCTCTGGAAAAGGGTTGCTGCCGGTAGTCTCTTGTCGGGTAAAACGGTGTTGGTTGGGTGCGGGGGCCTGAAGGCCAAAATCGGCTGGCGGCACGGCCCCGTTGCCGGCCAGCCCTTCCAAAAACCCCTCTGGTAGGGTTGCTTCTGAACACTCTGCGCATTGAGGACTGCACCTTATTAAGGGAGGTGAACACGTTCACGTGTTTATTGAGTTCCTTGAGGAACGGTTCGCCAAATAGTTTCCCTTGTGCCTGGGGCCCAATCTCCTTTGTGCCAAGGTCTGCCAATTTGCCGTTAATACGGTACAACGCTGCTTTTCTTCTCTCCGAAGAGAGCGTAACATTAGTGTTTCCGATGAAACAAAAACACCGTTGTGCCCACTCACGAACATCATGTGCCCATTCCCTGATGTCCTCAGCGGAGAAGGAGTCGGCTTTGGTGTAGGCATCATGCGCCAGATACATAATGCGAGCCAGGGGGCCTACAGAATCCAGCAGGTTATCTTGGGCGCCCCATAGGCCTTTCTCCACCCCTCGGCGAGGGTCTCTACCACTGCGCATCATGAAGGTTGACATAACCTTGTCGAATTCCGGGGTCTGCGCGACTTTATCCGGCAGGGAAGGGCGTGGGCATTCAGACCTGAGTCGGCTGCGGACCTCTTTCTCCAGAGGTTTGCGGAGCCACAGGTGCATAAACCTGGAAAGGTGTTCAGGAGGCGACCAGTCACCCGATCTGGGGTGCCGAATGTTGCCGGGGTCGAACATCACTTGGCCTGAGGGGTCCAAGATGGTGTCTGAATCAAGAGGAGGTTCTGCGTCTGCAGTGTCCTCGACACCTCCTGTATGGGCCGCACCCAGGAGGGTCTCTCGCATGAAAGCAGAGACAGATTTCTCGTCCGAGCCCCATGCGTCGTAGTCCAAGTCAGAGGCGTCAGCTTGCCATTCATCCAGCACTGACATGGACTGGGCGTCTTGCTCTTCGTCAGAAGAGTACTCCTGACGCGGGGCCGGGGTGTGTAATTTGGCAGACTTGCGCTTGGCAGGTGCCTTACCCTTAGTTGGTTTAGGTGTGTAATCTTCGCCTTTGTCATGGCGTTTTTTAGGGCGGGAATCCTCCCGTGCCTGGTGGTCGGACAATTCAGATTCCGACTCGTGGCGTGGACGTCTGCGTTTAGGTACGTCAGGAGCCGAAGCTCGGGCCTTGGAGAGTGCCTTCTCCACAGAGGCAGCGACAGCTGCGTTAATCATGGCCTGGAAGTCCACAGGGACATTCTGGGAATCTTCCATGTTAGGGTAGGCTTATAGGTTACTGAAAGGCACAGTAATAAACAGGCACCCAGGTCTTGGTAGTAGGCGTAGGGTCAGATTTGGAAGTATTGTGGGAGCAAGCCCAGAATAACCCCAGCAGGGTATAGTAGTGACCTTATAAACTGGGGCTCACCCAGTTAGAGAGAACTGCAACAGCTGGTCTCCCAGTAAGCAGCGTCTTTATAGTGGGGGCTCACCCCGGTTGCACAGGGTTGGGACCCTTAAGTGCAGGTCACAATAATAATAGACAGGCAGCAGCACTGACCTGACTGACCCAGCCACAGGATAGCTTGATAGAAGCAGATGAGGCACAGAGACTGAGTAGCAGGTTGAAAGCAGCAGATGGGGTGCTTGAGCAGGTAATCCTACAGTCACAGGTGGTGTCAGACACAAAAGGTGAGAAAAACAGCAGCTTCAGAGGTAACAGCAAGCTAGCACAGCCACACTGAGTCTCTAATGAGATGCACGAGGCAAAACTAAGATGGCCGCGAGAATCTCGCGATGTCCGCGATCCAAAATGGCGGCCGCGAGGTAGGCCGCAAGCCGGGGACTAAATTTTTGAGGCCGGCCGCGGGTGGAAGCGGGCCGGCGCGAAAACAGCCGCGAATGAAACCGGCCGCAAGGAGGGAGCCCAGGAAGGCACTCCAGGGTAGGGGGGCAGTGGGGGAACCTGGGGGGACCAAGGGGAAGCCAAGGGAGGGTCCCAGGAGGTATAGAGGGGCAGATAGGGGCAGAAAAAACCCACAGAGAGCCCCTAGTCCCACAGCCCTGATATAGACAAGAAATAGAAATAAAAGGTTGTAAACAATGTGATAAGATATGTTTGAAATATATAAAGGAACAAACAAGAAATGACAATAAATGTATAAAGCTCCAGGGGAGCAAATATTCTGACCTGTCTGCGATGGAGCAGTAAAGAAAGAGGAAGTGTACAGGCAGCATGACCCTTATATACTATGCTGCTCAGTGATTTATTTGTTACTCTTTACGTTTTTCTTTACTGCTGTGGAGTTTAGTAAAGAGAGTTAATGCAAAATAGGAAGCCTCCTGTCATGTTATAAAATTGGGTTACCTCTCAGGCTAAGGGGAGGGGATGTGTGGGATGTAACCATTGTGTGATTGGTTGTACTGTGCCCCACCCTGTGGGATGTCCCCTTGCATGGGGACCTGCATAAAAGAAGGTTCTTTGTGTGCCAATAAACAGTTCATCTTTGTACCCTTATTCTGACTACGTATGCTGTTTGGGAGTTCGTGTGTTTTACTGTGGGAATTATCCAGGAACCCTATTGGATTTACAATTGGGAATTCATCTACCATAACTACCGAACGGAGGGCTATATTCACTGGGCTCTGGCTGTTCGGGAGGAAACTACCGATTAAGGTTTAAATGTACTTGGTTTCCTTACAATTGGTGGCAAGCGGCGGGATTCGAATCCCGAACGGACGTTTTAAAGCAAGCAAAGGAATGAATGGCGCAGCAGTACCAACAGCTTAAAAGAACCACGCTTAAGGATTTGCTGGAAGCTCGAGGCGTAATAGCAAGCAACAAAACAAAAGCCACGTTAATTGCAGAGCTGTTACAGGGCGACAGAACCAGCACTACAGAAATGGAACCTGAGGAAGAAACGGTGATGCAGAAGGACATCAGATGGATGCTCAGTTTATTGGGACCTAATCCAGCAACAGAGGCGATGCTGCAGGTCATGGCACAAGCCAGGCAAGCACAGAAGGAGCGAGATGACAGACTACTACGGGGGGATTTGCTACACTCCCCGGGAAGTACAAATGACATGCCGAAAAAGGTAAATTATGCTGCATTTAAAAACTTTAATGACAATGAAATGGAGATTGATAGTTATCTGCAAGACTTTGAAAGGCAATGTGCACTGGAGGGATTAGACTCCACCAAATGGGCTGCAGTACTGAACAGCAAGTTGTCCGGCAGAGCATCAGAAGCAGCACGAGCAGTACCTGATGAAGATATTCATAATTATGGAAAGATAAAAGACATTTTGTTGGCTAGATATGCGGTTACCCCTGAGGCATACAGAAAGAAATTCAGGGAACTGAGGAAAACAGGGAGGGATACCCATACTGAATGGGCATTCCGGCTACACAGGGCAGCCCGAAATTGGATGAAGGGCTGCCAAGCAACCACTCTGGAGGATGCGTTACAACTCCTCCTATTAGAACAATTTTTTAACCATACCGCAGAGGATATCAAGGACTGGGTTAAAGACAGGAAGCCTAAAACTGTGGAGGAGGCAGCAAGACTGGCAGATGAATACCAGGATAACCGGAGGCGAGAACAAGGGGTGAGCCGACCTGCGTTTAAACAACCTTATTCAGCCCCAACCATGGCTGCACCACCTAGAGCCCCCCTGAGTAATTCGCCCCACAACCCAGCAGCAGCACCCCGACAACCTGCAGTGTGTCACTACTGCAAACAACCAGGACACTTTAAAAATCAGTGCCCACGTTTAAACCGGGGAAGCTGGGAAAGGCAACCTCCACAGTCACAACCCAGGGCCGCTGCTCATTGTGTACAGCAGGAGAGTACATCATGGGTACCTCCCCACGAGGAACAATGGAGTGTGTTGCACGAAGTCAACCCTGTGCAAGCCGGGGGTGACAACCGGGACCACCACCGTCAATGGATTACGGTAGACGGGGTGGGGGCCCGCGCCTTAAGAGACTCTGGGGCCACGTTAACTGTGGTTCAACCGCACACTGTCAAGGCTCAAACTCACACGGGCCGCACTGTGGCAGTAAGGGTCGCCGGGGGTGCCATCCACAAATTACCCACGGCTAAAGTTCTTGTGGATTGGGGCTCGGGATCTAAACAACTAGAGGTTGGCATTATGCAGGAGCTACCAGCCGAAGCACTGTTGGGGAATGATGTGGGCTGTTTAACTTCCCAGTTAGCCCGAGACACCACAGCTGAGGCGTATCCGGTTACCACCCGAGCTCAAGCCAGACTGGAAGCACCGCTGCACTCTGAGGAAACCCAGGTAGGAGTTGACATCCCCCCTTTACCCGACCCCCCTCCCTCGTTCTGGGATACTCCCCAGGGGTTTGAGCAGGAACAAAGGACTGACCCCACTCTAGCCGGGTATAGAAAAGCAGTAGGGGACAATAGGGGCGACAACCCCCACGAAAAGTTTGAATGGCATAAGGGACTGTTGTATAGGGTGACAGATGGGGCAGGGACACGGAACCGCCCAGGCTACTAAAAGACAACTAGTAGTGCCCCGCAAGTTTCGGGCTGAGTTACTAAGACTCAGCCATGATATTCCCCTAGCCGGACATTTAGGGGTTAAGAAGACTAGGGACCGCCTGACCCAAACTTTCTTCTGGCCCAGGATCACTCAAGACCTCAAATACTATTGCAGGACCTGTGACGTTTGCCAGAAAATAGGGAAACGGGGTGACCACCAAAAAGCAAAGCTCCACCCGTTACCCATCATAGAAGAGCCGTTCCACCGGGTAGCGGTAGATTTAATAGGACCCCTCAGTCGGCCCAGTCAGTCTGGTAAAAGGTTCATACTCACCGTAGTGGACTATGCCACTCGGTACCCCGAAGCCGTAGCCCTTCCCAATATAGAGGCCAAAACGGTAGCTGAGGCCCTGGTCAAAGTATTCTCCCGGGTAGGTTTCCCCCAGGAGATCCTATCCGACAGAGGGACTCAGTTCACAGCTCTCCTGACACAACAGCTGTGGCAGAGCTGTGGAGTGAAAGCCCTCTTTAGCGCCCCATATCACCCCCAGACCAACGGTCTCTGTGAACGTTTTAACGGCACGCTCAAGCAAATGCTAAAAACGTTCGCAGAGTCCTGCAGGAACTGGGAGAGGTATCTTCCCCATCTTCTGTTTGCCTATCGTGAGGTGCCCCAGGCATCCACGGGGTTTTCCCCCTTCGAACTCCTGTTCGGGAGAAAAGTTCGGGGCCCCCTGGATCTCGTACGGGAGCACTGGGAGGGCAACACGGATGATGGGGGGATCCCTATAGTCCAATACGTATTGGAGTTCCGCGACCGGCTGCGAACTCTCACCGAATCAGTTCGGGAGAACCTGCAGGCGGCCCAGGACTGCCAAAAGAGGTGCTACGACAGGGGTGCCCGGGACAGAGTCCTAGACTTGGGCCAAAAAGTATTAGCGTTGAGACCCGCCAAAAGGGATAAGCTCCAGGCGGCCTGGCAGGGACCCTTCAAGGTGGTGGAGCGAATGAGCGAAACCACCTACATTGTAAGCAAATGTTCGGATGAGAGACTGACCAAAGTCTTCCATGTAAACATGATGAAGCCTTACTACGAACGGACGGAAGATGTCGGCGCTGTATGCGCCCCCTCTTCCGAAGATAGCGAGGGACTCCCACTCCCCGATCTGTTAGACTTCTCTCCCTGCAGTATTGACCAGGTCAGTCTTGGTCAGAACCTACAACCTATAGAGCGACAGGAAGCGGCCGGCTTACTCCGGGAATACCAGGGCATGTTTTCTCCCATCCCAGGCTATACCTCCGCTGCGGTACACCGGGTAGATACCCAGGGAGAGACGCCCCTACGGCAGCCGCCATACCGCATTCCCGAGGCCGTGCGTGAGAGCATGCTGGCAGAACTTGCCGACATGCTCAAGTTAGGGGTAATAGAACCCTCTCAAAGCCCTTGGGCCTCTCCGGTAGTACTAGTACCGAAGCGTGACGGCACCACACGCTTCTGTGTAGACTACCGGAGGCTCAACGACCGCACCATAACAGACGCCTACCCCATGCCCAGAATAGATGAGTTACTGGACCGTATGGCCGGAGGTAATTACTTGACCACTCTGGATTTGTGCAAAGGGTACTGGCAGATCCCCCTGGAGTCTGCCGCCATCCCCAAGTCGGCATTCGTCACTCCTTTTGGGCTTTACCAATTCAAGGTTATGCCCTTTGGGATGAAGAATGCCCCGGCTACGTTTCAGCGGATGGCTGACAGGCTCCTGGAGGGACTCCAGGACTTCGCATGTGCGTATTTAGACGATATTGCTGTCTACAGCCGCACATGGGGAGACCACCTAGGCCACGTGTCCAGGGTGCTCGAGAGAATTCACCAAGCAGGGCTTACGTTGAAACCAGACAAATGTCACGTGGGTATGGCGGAGGTACAGTACCTCGGCCACAGGGTAGGGTCAGGTAAACAGCGGCCTGAGCCTGCCAAAATAGAGGCCATAGCGAATTGGCCCCAACCTCGGACTAAGACCCAGGTCTTAGCCTTCTTAGGAACAGCCGGTTATTACCCGAAATTTGTCCCCGACTATAGCGCCCTGGCCAAACCCCTCACTGATCTCACCAAAAAGGCCCTTTCCAAACAGGTTACCTGGACCCCAGAGTGCGCGGCAGCCTTCCAGAAACTGAAAACCGCATTGAGTGAGGCTCCTGTGTTGGCAGCACCAGACTACTCTAAACAATTTCTTGTCCACACAGATGCCTCCATGTTTGGGCTGGGAGCCGTGTTAGGCCAGGTGGGAGACGACGGCATGGAACACCCGGTGGCCTATCTAAGTCGTAAACTGTTGCCCCGGGAAGTCAGCTATGCCACCGTGGAGAAGGAGTGCCTAGCCCTGGTGTGGGCCCTTAAGAAACTCCAACCTTATTTGTACGGCCGGCCGTTTACTCTGATGACCGACCACAACCCGTTGGTGTGGTTAAACCGGGTGGCTGGCGACAACCCTAGACTTTTACAGTGGAGCCTAGCCCTTCAACCGTACAACTTCACCATGCAATATCATCCGGGCAAACAAAATGGTAATGCAGACGGTTTGTCCCGCCAAACGGAATTGGATACTTAACCTGGACTGTTTCGTTGTTGCCCCTCGGACATCCCCAAGCCAACCCGTCAGGGTCTTGGCGGGTATGCCGACCTATGGACTTATAGGGGAGCAGTGTGAAGAAATGCCTTTTTTTTACTGTATATGCCCTCTTTGTATTTGTGTCAATAGCAATGTTTCCCTATGGCATTCGGTAGGTAAAACTACCGAATGCAGACCACCCTGTCACCCCTTTATAAATCCAAACTTTGGGGCTTATTGGCTTCTAAAGACAGTTTCTTCCCCATTGGAATCCATGGGAAGGTGTGTTTCTTCCCCTCCCCCGTTTCCTGTCTATTGTTCTCAAGCAGGGAGTTGTCCCAGGGACACTGCCAGACCAGTGGGAACTGGTCTGGGCAGGAAAAGCCATGCTTCCTTTGGGTCACAAAGGACTTCTAACTAACTTTTGAACTAATGGAAGGATTTGCATGATTTTTGGGTATGTTTGGATTTGGGATGTGCTGATTAATAATATGTGACTTTTATTAATATTGGATGTATGGTTTTGGAGTTATGAAAGTTTGGTAAAAAGTGTGTTTTAAAATGTATGGATAATTGGGTTACCTCTCAGGCTAAGGGGAGGGGATGTGTGGGATGTAACCATTGTGTGATTGGTTGTACTGTGTCCCACCCTGTGGGATGTCCCCTTGCATGGGGACCTGCATAAAAGAAGGTTCTTTGTGTGCCAATAAACAGTTCATCTTTGTACCCTTATTCTGACTACGTATGCTGTTTGGGAGTTCGTGTGTTTTACTGTGGGAATTATCCAGGAACACTATTGGATTTACAATTGGGAATTCGTCTACTATAACTACCGAACAGAGGGCTATATTCACTGGGCTCTGGCTGTTCGGGAGGAAACTACCGATTAAGGTTTAAATGTACTTGGTTTCCTTACAACCCCTAATTTGTTAACTGGAATTAGTAAAAAAAAAAATTATAAATAAAAAAAACAAAATCTGTCAGTAAGTATATCTTGATTGAGAAAGTTATAAGAATTAGTGCCAAGGTTAAAACTTGACTTTTAATGTCATTTAGTAAGATTAAAAATAAGATCAAATTAAATAAAGCAAGGTGTTCAGTCCTTCTTGTATCTAATGATAGGTAATGTGGCAAGGCAACAGTGAATATTTGAAAATTATCAGTAAACAAATAAGTATACTATTATTTATACACTGTTAAACAGGAATCAGAGTTAAGGCAAAAGGAGAGGGAGAAAGGAGGTGCTGTTTGACTAACTCCTATTTCAGTGAGAGTCTAATGTGCCTTCGAGGGCACCCCTTAAAAAAAGCCTGCTGACACTAAGCCATCCGCTATTGTTACAAGTAGAAAATCAGAGTAACAAAATTGTAACCAGGACTTCACCAAGTGAAAGTTACGTCGTTGCGAGATTGCGACAGTGACTATTAACACCTAAGGTATGCAGAGTAGGCGTCCTGATCCTCTGATGCACTTTCCTGATTATAAATTAAATCAGTTTTTACGCAGATATGGAAGCTGCCTCACATCTTCTAGTTCCCGAAGGTAGAACGAAGAGTGTGTCAGTTTTCCTTTAGGACTCTGAACGAAGAAGGTATTGAGACAAACCATTCTTAACATCTAAACGTTGCCACCTAACTTCATCAGAAGTTGGATTAGGATAAAACGATGGAAGGACCACTTCTTGAGAAAGATGAAATGGAAAAACCACATTTGGAAGAAACTCCAGTTTTGGTTTCAGGCACACCCTATCCTGGATAGCCTTGTAGACAGGAGGCCATGGTAGAAAAGGCTTTAATCTCCAAAATTCTTCTTGCAGAACTAATAGCCACTAATAAGTCAGAAGGGTAGTGTCCAAATTTTCTAGATGAGCAAACAGGTCATCAGTAGTTCAGAACAAGAGGAAGTTCCTAAGGAGGGGTACTAGATGTGGTAGGAAGTTTCAATCTGAAAACTGACTTGAAGAATCTTGAGATCAAAGGATCCGAAACCCATGATACATTGCACAGTGCTGATAGAGCAGAAGACTGAACTTTAAGAGTGCTGAGGCTAAGGCCTTTGTGCAGACCTTCCTGAAGGAAGTCCAGAATCTGAGTATTACAAGGTTGCAAAAAGTCAATGCTCTTGGCCGATGTCCAGTCTGAATGTATCCTTTTCAAGACCCATATCCCCAGTTTGAGTTTTTCTGGATGAGGATGGGGGATTGAAACCTGGCTCAGCAGATCCTTGATTATTGGAAGAAGCACAGGCAGTTCCTGACTCATCTTGTATAAGAGGGGAAACCATGGCCTCCTCGACCAATCCGGAATAATGGTAATTACTTTCTTATAAAAACAAGTTACCTGCGATCTCTCCTCAATCCCTATGTATATTTAAACAAATGGAGACAATATAGTTACTCCAATGGCCACTGGAGGGAATGCCCACCTGCCAACGTCAAGGCAGACCCCCCTAAGCGGGTCCTACACTGAACCTTCACATTGCTTCCTTGAGCTTCTGGCAAAGATATCTCTAATGAGACAGAGAGGGGTATTTTTTATATACACCCCTATATAACCCTTAATAGGAAACACATAGAATGGGTGGCAGCATTGTAACAAAGCTGTGTGATACAAAAAGTGAATACAAATACAAAAAGATAAGTCCTGTGTTCACTCCCATCACTCCTGGGCAGCAGCAACAACCACAGTACACATCAGCCCTAATGTATATAGTAAAAACCAAAGAAAAACAAGTTACCTTCGCTCTCTGTGTACTGCAGTCGCTGCCGCCCAGGAGTGATGGGAGTGAGCGCAGGACTTATCTTTCTGTATTTGTAATTACTTTCTTGCCTTCTGTCCAAACCTTTTGCAAAAATATGGGTATCATGGGAAGGGGAGGGAACGCATACCCCAGATCGATTGACCAAGGAAGAGAGAGAGCATCCTGGCCCATTGCACGATTGTTCGGACGGAGAGAATAGTATTCCTTTACCTGACAGTTCTGAGATGTCGCCATCAGGTCGATCTGGGGTATGCCCCACTTATGGGCAATCCATTAAAAAACTGCTGGATGAAGCATCCATTCTCCCAGAAGAATTTCTGTTCTGCTCAGGAAGTCTAGAGTAAAATTTTCCAAGCCCAGAAGATAGATTATCTTTAGACCTTAAAGACCGTTCATGGCCACTTCTATCAAAGGATCCAATTATTTCAAGAGCAACTTGCTCCTTGTGCTACTTGATTGTTCACATATGAAGCAACCGCTTGGTTGTCTGTTTTGATCAGGACCCATGATCCTTCTGTAACGGACCGTTTTGCACAAAAGGGGTAAAAACCGTTTAGGCGATCGGCCCCCTTTCCAGAGATGCAGGCACAGCTACTGCAGAACACCAAACACACGAACTGCCAATAAGTGAATGCTCCAAACATCCGAACTGCATACAAGTGAATGCTCCAAACATCCGAACTGCATACAAGTGAATGCTCCAAACACTCGAACTGCATACAAGGGAATGCTCCAAACACCCGGACTGCATACAAGGGAATGCTCCAAACACTCGAACTGCATACAAGGGAATGCTCCAAACACCCGAACTGGAACCTCACGAATAGCTGCTAGCAGACGAACAGGAAAAGCACCCAAGCGGCTTACACTCCTGGCAATCAGTCTCTATCAGCATACAGTAAATCCCCCAAAGACGAGACAGAGTTCCGTGTTGAGGGTCAAGCCGTGGTCTGTTTAATGAGGGCTACCTGCCCAGTATTTATGCAGGTCTCCCACCTGGTGCACACTCCCTTAGGGGACCAAATGGGAGACTGTGACAAGGGACAGACAAGCAGACAAATAGGACACACAGTCACAGTATATTCCCACAATGCATCCTGACTTCCTCCCCTCTGCCCTGGGAGATAATTGAGAAGTAATTCAATTATCTCCCAAGACAAAGGCAAAACTCCATTACACACGTGGGGACACAAAACCAGTATTATACTTTAAAATACATAAAGTAACATTTATTACATAAAACACAGACATGTAACATATCCCCAGATAGCTCAGGTCTGAGTGCACATTATTAGGTGAATGGCACTCAGACCACACAAATACAGTTTAATTGCCATGGAGCCAAAGTCTTTAATTACACGAATAGGCTCCATGGCATAGCTATCTGGGTTAAAACATTCCCCCAACACAAAATACCGAATCTACATACATTCGTTAAATTGGTACGAATCAGAACCAGGGGCTGGAGGCTCAGCGGTGCTTAGCTGACACAGTGTCCAGATTTGGCGCAGGAAAGCCGGGCAGACAAGCGCTGGCTGCTCGGGGAGCTCCAGAACATCGCCATCGTGTGGCGGCTAGGTGTAACCGCGACCACCCAGTAACAGTCAATTAAGCTGCGGTTAACCGCAGCTACTGGGTGGTCAATTGCCGGCACACGCTCGTTAAGCTGCGGTTGACCGCGGCTTCAAGGAGGTAAATGGAGGGCACACGCCAGCTTCTGGGTGGCCAATTAACGGCGCCGGCCGACTTCCCACGGCTCTGGGGAGGCTGATAGAAGTCTGTTTGTTCGGTAGATAGGACCTACCAAACGGCTGTGCAGAAAGGAAGGAATAAATCTTTCTGCACAGTAAAATTAACCGTTTAACTGCCGGTCCATAATCCAAAGGCAGCAGGCGGGCAACCAGGCTCCTCCAATGCAATGTGGCGAGATTGGTCTCGTCCCATTTCTCCCCTTTTCTAAACAGACTAACAGGGTATCTGACCTCCTGCCGGTCAGTGCCCTTGTTAGTCCAGCAGCCCACCCACAAAACACAATCAACAGCACAGCCCACCCACAATAAATGGTTACTGCACCTGGGTAGAGGAGAAGCTTGTCCATGTCCAGGTGCCTCACCACGGCTGTGCTGGGTACGGGTATGCTGACTTGGTGGGGTGCTGCGTGGGCAGAGACCAGCGGTACTCTGCCCTGTTGCCAGCGCTACTGGGAGGGTAGCCTGGTTGAAGCCTGGTTGTTGGAGGGGGAGACCGACTGTCTCCCTTTTAGATACACAGTCCTGCTTTTATTTATTTTACACATTTATTTTTATTTTTTTTTCATTTCCCACCAGCAGGGGGACTGTCTGATATTTTAGACAGTCCCCCTGCTGGCAGATCCACAGCCAGCTATAGCCCTGGGGGCCTCATTCGCCGGAGGAGGGCTGCCTGACCAGAAGGGGATCGCAGCGGAGGTAAGTAGCTGCGATCCCCTGGGGCTCAAAGCCGTTACGGCGTTCTATGCTTTAAAGCCCTTTAAAGCCACGACGGCATAGAACGCCGTAACGGCATTAAGGGGTTAACTAAGTACCTGTAAAAATAAAAACTTACCATTTGACCAATTTAGGTCTTTCAGACTTTTGGTAGATAACTCCCTAATACCATGGGAATTAGGGAGTTATCTACTAAGCGGCTGCAATAGAAGTCCGGAGGTGCCGAAGTCCAGAAATTCCAAAATGTGAAATGTCGAAGTTCCAAAATTCCAAAGTATTGAAGTGCCGAAGTTGCCGAATTTCCAAAGTGTCAAAGTGCCGAAGTCTTGAAGTGCCGAATTGCCGAAGTCCCAAATTGCGAAAATCCCGAATTTCAGAATGCCGAACCGAACCTTGTACAATAGGGCACTTTTAACATTGGACATAATGTGAAAGGGTTAATGCTGTTCTGGACTCAACTCCCCTCGATTCTCGATCCTCCGGTCACCACATCAATTGATGGGAGTTCTTGTTAGCAAATTAAGACACACAGACACAAAAGAGTGCTTAACAAGTTCTAAATGAGTATATTTTCAGGGCTAGCATTTATACACAGTTTGTCACGCAAGCAGCGAGATTTATCACTTCCTTAAAGTTAGTAGTACATACTTGTCTGACATTAAAGAGATAAGCATTTGAATAAAGACGGCACAGTAACATCCTGAGGTCGAGCAAGGTCATACATCCTGTAGACGAAAGACCTTGGTACAAAATACATCTGCCAAAGTCAGCATAATTATTTCAAACATTATTTTAAAGCATATAAAGCAAAAAGAGTTAACCATTTCATATCCTTACAGTCAGCACTAATGATTATAAACCTTATCTAAGCATAAAATACATATGAACAAGGAAAGTTAACTATTTAATTTGCTTTCATAATGAGCGCTCAGATCCAAGCTATCTGGGTATATGTTGGACATATAGGTAAAACATTGTATTATAAGAGTTATGTATTTTTATGTTTTTTGTAACAGTTTCTGACTTAGAGATATTTCCTGTACCTGGAGATACCAAAGCCACTTAAGCCGATTATCTCCAGGATAGAAAAGAAGATAGACCGGCCGCACAGCCTAAATCTGTGGAACAGTTTTGGACATGAAAGCCATGCTTGCGGTCGGTCAAATGTGACTTCCATAAAACCTTTGAACCCCTGCTCTGATCTGGGTGATTTTTGGATATGTTGTTCACCCAGATCAGGGCTATCCAGGGATGTATAATTGGGGATATGTTGTTGTTTTGGGGTGTTTCTGGACTTTAGGTAAAACTGGATATTTTCTGCCTGTGGTAATTGAGTTAGTCCATTGTGTTTGGTAATTGTTTCACAGGCAGGGGAGGGTTTGTGTACATTAGCTGGGAGTGCCTAACTGTACAATACTGTGTTGCTTGGCTGTTGTGACTTTGTGTCCTGTACGCCACAAGGTCCACATGGGTGGTAACCTTGTGGGGAAAACTGTATATAAGTTTTCCTTTGTGCTCATTAAACCAGTTCTACTTCACCCTCAATCTATAGTCCTGTCTCTTATTGGGGGAAATGTGCTACAAGGGATTGTTATGCTTTTCACACTCCCTTGCTATAATCACAAAGCTTTTCTAAGAGCTTGTTCCTGTTTCGCTCTCTGGGGAAAGAGAAGTTCACCCACTGGAACCTGGAGCCTTGTCATAGGTCCAGGGTGGATAGGAGACGGCGAGACCTCACCAAGCTGCGGCAGTTCGGTTGTCCCATCCGTTCGGGCAAAGAGACACGAAAGTCATATAGCCAGACTTTTTTCTGTGACTTTCATACATCATTCGTGAGATCTGAGCGCAATTCGTATATTTTGTGCGCTCAGATCCAAGCTGTCTGGAGATGGGTCGAATGGAATATTTCAGTAATATAATGTGAAAGTTATGCATTTTTATGCTGTTTCGTGTGTTGAATAAAACGTGGGTATTTTGATGTATCTGGAGATAATTGAGTTATTGTAACCGTTTAGACCAATTATCTCCAGGGTAGGGGGGAGTGTTTCATAAAATGCACTGTGCTCTTATTGGTTGGGACATTGCCTTGTCCAGTGTACCGTCAGGTCCAGGGGGGTTGTCCTCTGGCCAGAAAACCTGTATAAATTACCGTGCACGAGTACCCATTAAACCAGTTTGTTTTCCACTCAACTCGCAGCCACGACTCGTGTTGTAGGGAAAGGTGTATACTAGCTTTGATCATAGCTAGTGGGGAATATTTACATTTCCAGGAATATTACGGTATGCTGATCGAAGTGGTCTGCTCACTCTCCAAGATCGGGAACCAGGACATCTAAGCGGTCGAACTTCCAGCTAGCCTGGAGGCAACCGTAACAATTAGTGGCAGTGATAGTCCTGGAGTTCCTAGGAGAGATACAGAGAGGATAGAGAGTGCTTATGATAAATTGAAGCGCACCACCTTAAAGGATTTACTAGAAAGCCGAGGTGGGAACACAAACTATCGTCCTAGGAGGGAGCTGATTGCAGATTTGACAGAGCTGGACCAGAGCTTCACCATGGCAACGAAAAGCCCAGCAGGGTCTCGCAACAAACACAACGATCATCCCTGCAGAGACGACTGGGAGGCGAAAGATTCCCTATGCGGCTTTCAGACTTTTTCTGGAGAATGAGACGGGGATAGATGAGTATTTAGCGGACTTCGAGTGGCAATCTGCGCTGCACCAGATCCCCAGTGAGCATTGGCCCACCATACTGTCTGGAAAGCTAACCAGGTGAGCATTGGATGCATTCAGGACATAACCCTAGAGGAAGTGACCCAGTATGTGCGGGTTAAGGACACTTTGCTGTGGCGATACGTTGTGTGATGTTTTGTACAAATCAGCAAATAATTCCTGTATAATGAAGTACTCACTTTATTAATACATATATAACAGGATCTTCATATTGCAGCCTTGTTACACAGGGTTTCTGCAGCCGCCATTTCAAATCCCTGGAACATTCTACCAAATGCCAACAGGAACAGGAAGTAACGAACCAAAAGAAAGGAAGTGCATCATTCACAGCCAACAACAGCCCAACTGCCCATACATCACAATACATACACTCATACTCTCACACACACATACCAGCCCAACAGTCCATACATCACACGCTGTAACTCCGGACACATATCGCAGGCAATTTTGAAACACCAAGAAAAAGCCGAACGACACTCACACCGAATGGGCACATAGGATGCGAAGAGCGGCCACCCACTGGATCAATGGATGCCAAGAAGTAACTGCCGAAGAGGTACTGCAACTATTTTTACTAGAACATTTTTACAATGGCATGGATCAACAAGGGAAGGAATAGCTTAGAGACCGACGACCCACTACTCTAAACGAGGCGGAAAAGTTAGCCGATGAACATTATGATTCACAATTACACGAATCGTCCAACTCCCGACCGGCGGCCCGAACGGAAATCAGGGAAAGTTACCAAATGCTGGTTCAAAATGATTTCAGGGCTCCTGTACCAGCGGGGCCCACCCGGTACTCAGGACCACCCAGCAGCAGCATCCCAGACCATCCCCAGCCCACTTGTCACTGGTGCAAACAACCCGGCTATCTCATGGCGAGCTGTCCTCTCAAAAATCACCAGACCCCCCAGGAACTATAATCCTTCGTCTGGCCCTTCTCGACCCGCCCGGGCCTATGTATTAACCAGGAGACCTCTGTTACAAAAGCTCTACAGACTTATTTCGGTATTTTAACTTTGTAGCCTAATCCCCGATCCGATTCCCCGTTACCCATTCGTGTATTCGAACAACGGACCACCTGGCCCCTGGCGTGTGCCGCCACTTAACCCTTGTCACCTTTCAAATACCGAACAGCCGACCACCCTACGAGCGGAGCGTGCCTCTAATTAACCGCCAAGGAAGCTGCGGTCTGTGGTTAACCACAGCCTAATTGATGGTCCCAGGGCATTCCCGCTCGTGCACCATTTCTCAAACTAAAACTACCGAAAGACTCACGAATGAGGACCACCTACATCCTGGCGTGTGGCCTCAATTAGAATGTTGGTTTTGCGGTTAACCTCAGGTTAAGTACCCCTTCCCGGTGGTCTCCGTTCGTTTCCCGAACGGCTGGGACAACCATGAGAGCGGGGATTTGTGTAAATCCTTGACCGCCACTCGTTCCATGAGTTTGGGGTCGAGGTCCCGCTGCCCATTGACCAACCTGAAAACATCGCCGCCGTCTCATGTTCAGGACAAAAGACACGAACAGACTTTATATTGATGAGACTAGCCATACTGTTCGTGTGTTCTGAGCGCTATTCGACTATCTGCTGCGCTCAGATCTGGGCTACATAATGTACGGTAGAAAGCACAAATTGTCTATTAAAATGTTAAAGTTATGTATTTTCATACTGTTTTGTATGTTGCAAGAAAACGTGGGATTTTGGGCGCTTGGAGATAATTACATTGTCATAACTGTTGTATTAATTCTCTCCAAGCTGGGCGGTAACAATTTCAAAAGATACATTGTGTTTCTATTGGTTAACTGCTTGCATTGTACCTGTACCCATCAGGTCCAGAGGGGGCTGTCCCTGGACCTGAGGTTTTGCATAAATAGTGATAACTGTGTGCCATTAAAGCCAGTTTTTTCTTGACCCTCAAATCGCAGCCTCGAATCGTTTTGTGGGGAAAAGGGTATCCTAGCTGTACCACAGCTAGTGGGATTATTCTACATTTACAGGATTCTCATGGTATATTGACTGGAGCGGCTCTTCTCTCTCTCTACACCTGGGAACCAGACTATCCAAACGGTCCAGCTTCCAGCTAGCCTGGTAACCGTAACAACCCCCATGGAGGAATACCTAGGACACCTTCACAAAGCTGACCCAGTATATGCAGCCTCTGACAACCGCCAGCACCATAGGCTGAAGGTATGGCTCGAGGGTCACTCCACGGAAGGGCTAAGGGACACTGGTGCCATGATTACTTTGGTTCAAAGCCACCTAGATCCAGAATATAAGAGATCAGGTCAAACTGTGGCCATTCGAGTAGCGTAAGGGGATGTGTACAAGATACCTACCGCTAAATAATCGGAAACTTAATGACAAGACTGTGACTGACGCCTACCCAATGCCCAGAGTAGATGACCTACTCGATCGTATCACCAGGGGAAATTACTTAACCACCATTGACCTCTGTAAGGGTTACTGGAAAATTCCCAGGCCAGTGAGGCTATCCCCAAGTCGGCATTAGTCACCTCGTTCGGCTTGTACCAGTTTAAGGTTATGCCGTTCAGGATGAAGAATGCCTCAGCTACATTCCAGCGCTTGATGGATAGACTTCTTGATGGCTTCCAGGATATTGCCTGTGCATACCTGGATGACATAGTGATCCACAGTGAGTCCTTAGCTCATGTAGGAATGGTACTGGATCAGGTTCGGACCACTGGCCTGACACTGAAGCCAGAAAAATGCCATTTTGGAATGGCCGAGGTTCAGTACCTGGGTCACCGGGTGGGGTGTGGAAAGCAGCGGCCAGAGCCAGCCAAAATAGAGGCAGTTGCAAATTGGCACACACCTCGCACCAAGACCCAGTTCCTAGCCTTCCTGGGCACTGCTGTGTACTGCAGGTGATTTATACAAGACTACAGTTCTGTTGCCAAACCTCTGACTGACCTGACGAAGAAAAACATTCCCCGATAGATCCTGTGGTCTCCCCACTGTGAGACAGCTGTTCAGGCTCTCAAAAACACACTGGTTAATGCTCCTGTCATGGCTGCCCTAGCCCCTAACAAACGCTTTATCGTTCATACAGACGCCTCCATGTTCAGGCTGGGGGCAGTCCTCAGCCAAGTAGGAGAAGACAAAGCATCATGTTGCCTACATCAGCTGAACGCTCCTGCCATGAGAGGTCAGCTATACCACAGTGGAAAAGGAGTGTTTGGCCCTGGTGTGGACGTTAAAGAAACTGACTGGCCTTAGTCTGCCAGAGTGTTCCACAAGGAGGGAGCCATGCTACAGAGATCTCCCTCTTTCTGATACAATACAGATACTTTTGTTTTTACATGGATACTTTTATAAACTAATAGCCGAACACCCAGCCGTTGTCATGTGCCGCCAATTAACCCCGGTCACCCTTTAAAATACCGAATTAACCAACGAATGGCCGACCACCCTACTCGAGGAGTGTGCCAACAATCAACCTCCTAGGAGCTGTGGTTTACCGCAGCCTAATTGACTGGCATCATTGTAGTCGCCGTGCGAATGCCGAACACGAGGCGGTGGCCATCTTTTGTCATTGAACGAATCCCGCTGAGGTATCGGTTGTCCCATCCATTCGGGCAAAGAGACACGAAAGTCATATAGCCAGACTTTATTTCTGTGACTTTCATACATCATTCGTGAGATCTGAGCGCAGTTCGTATATTTTGTGCGCTCAGATCCAAGCTGTCTGGAGATGGGTCGAATGGAATATTGCAGTAATGTAATGTGAAAGTTATGTATTTTATGCTGGTTCGTGTGTTGAATAAAACGTGGATATTTTCATGTACCTGGAGATAATTGAGTTATTGTAACCGTTTAGACCAATTATCTCCAGGGTAGGGGGGAGTGTTTCATAAAATGCACTTTGCTCTTATTGGTTGGGATATTGCATTGTCCAGTGTACCATCAGGTCCAGGGGGGTTGCCCTCTGCCCTGAAAACTTGCATAAGTACCCATTAAACCAGTTAGTTTTACCCTCAACTCGCAGCCTCGACTCGTGTTGTAGGGAAAGGTTTACACTAGCTTTGCTCATGGCTAGTGGGGAATTTCTACATTTCCAGGAATACTACGGTATGCTGATCGAAGATATTGTCTGGGACAGAGAAAAGCTGTATGTAGTGAGTGTAGAAGAGGAAAAAAAAAAAAAAAGTCAGCATTACCTTAACTAATTTCATATTCAGCCAGTCCACACAGGTTTTGTTCCCATACATCCCTCTTAAGTTTCCATACTTAAGCAAGAGTATGTGAAAAGTAGTTAGGGTTGTCATCTTTCTTGGAAAAACATAACTGCCTTGCTAATTTGCATAATTATGTAAGGGTGACATCACATGATGTAAATCACAAGGAGTGACAAGAGAAAATGCTGTAAAATTACCAAAAAACTACTTAGTTTGATTCTGCTTTATAGATGGATTGCTCCTAGTGTCTCATGTCTCCCAGCGTCCCCATGTCTCACAGTGCCCTCATGACTCAGTGTCCCCAGGTTTCAGTGTCTCAGAGCCCCATTTCTCCCAGTGTCCCCTAGTATCACGGTGTCTCAATGCCCCATGTCTCCCCGTTTCCCCCAGTATTCCCATGTGTCCATGTTCCCATGTCTCCCAGGGTCCCCATGTCACTGGGGACACAGGGATACTTGGGGACACTGAAACACCAGGGCCACTGGCTGGGAGACGTGGACACTGTGTCCCCATGCCCCAGTGTCCCTAAGTGTCTGTCATAATGTCTCCCAATGTTCCTTAGAGTCTGTGTCCCCATGTCTCCTTGCAGCCTTTCTCCCTCTCCCATCCTTCACTTCCCTGAGCTGTATGCTGTCTCTGCAGGGTGGGAGTTGCTGTCTGGCAGGGGAGCAGCTACAGAGAGATAGGCAGGGAGGTATATTGTGGAACTTCCCATCCCTGCCTCTCTCCACACACAGCAACCCCTACTGGCCAGTGCTGGTATTGTAATCCCTGTTTATACTAAGGAAAATACCAATAGTTGTATTGCCAGTATGGCTGCAAGATCAGCACCAGCCAGGCAGCCTCAAATACCGGCTGTGCCAATAAAATACCAGCCAGGTGGAAACCCTAAGTAGTACTGTAGTAGAGTAGTGTGTAGAAAAAAAAAAAAAAATCTAATTAAATCAATGGGCCTATTCCATGGGCCTGGAGCTGAAGCTCCATCAGCCCCTATGTTAATCCGGCCTTGGTCACTTCTATTGTTGACACCTTGCTGGTATACAGTTACCAGGTACCAATGCGTATTGGTATTTGTGGGCTACATTATATGGACTGTGTGCTTTGTTGTGTTCGGTACCATTGTCTCCATCATGCTCGTGTTGTTTGAAGTGAATCCAGTGCTATTTGAATCACACTAATAGTTTAATTATGCTTTTGCCATTTTAAGAGGTGGAAGCACTATTCAGATTATTCTTTTATGTGTTAGTTACGTGCAGTATAGGTGGCAATTGATTTGGGTTTACATTTTATCCATAAATATTGGATTATTGTCATGAGAGATTATATATATATATACACACACACACACACACACACGTTTCTCCCCATGTGCATGTTCTTATCTCCTGGGCTACGCTCTGCCTGTTAAGCTATAGCACAATTTCAAACTAGAACACATATCTAGCCTTTTATAGATCATTTGGAACCGTAAAGGGACCTGGGCACAGTAACCCCTTAATCTCAATATAGTGCTATAGTGTTTAATCCCCTGGCACGGTCCTTCCATTCAATGATAAATGAGAGTCCCCAGCAGCCCATCCCCCTCTGTACGGTTTGGACTAAGAAAGCAGCAATGGGTGGCTGAGTGTATCTGCTGACAGCTTCCAGCCAATCAGTGCCCATTGTATAAATTGATACGGCTAGAAGGAAGTGTGCAATCTCTGCCTTGGCCACACCTACAGTGGGGGCCAGGCATCCACATTCAGTATTAAACTGTTAAAATGGTTTAACAATGAATGGAGGGACAGAACCAGGGGACTCCAGGCACTATAACCACTTCAATAAAAATATAGTACCTAGTGTCCCTTTAAATTTATGTAAATTGTTCTATAGAGGCTTCTGGATTAAGTGACTCAATGTTCTGCTCCATAGTGATCATATTAAGGTGATTTAAAGCAACTCAATATGCCTACAAAGATAGATTAAAAAAAAACACACAACCACTAGACACCAATGAAACATTAGAGAATTTATTACAGCTCAATAACAGTTGTCAGGAAGGAAGATATCGTTTACTGGAAGCATTAGAGGTCCAGCTCTATAGTCAATAATGTGGACAGTCTCAGAAATGAGCATAGTCCTAGTGTATTGAAGGGGGATACGCTTAAACCAGGAGACATTCCTGTAAAAGAAGAGAGATCAGAATCCAGTATTAAAATCCATGGTTTTATTAAACACAGGTCTCAAATTATCAGTCTCTGTAACAGGATATTTTAGCAGTATGTATTCTTTGTTTAAAGTCTACCAACGTGGGATCCTTGGGGATGGTCACACAGCAGTAATTTCTGACATCTAGGGGGGAGATTTTTCAAAGTGCAATTAACAGTCATGTCTGTTTTTAGGCACAATTAAACAGTCTGCCCAATATTTTGAAACTGGCCTGCTCTTAAGTCTAGGATAGCCTTATACCTATCCCATGCATGCTTAACCTCTACCACTTCAGCTGGAAGGCTATTCCATGCATCAACTACCCTCTCAGTAAAGTAATACTTTCTGATATTATTTTTAAACCTTTGTCCCTCCAATTTAAAAAAAATAAAAAAATAAATAAAAAAAAGGGACCACTATAGTGCCAGGAAAACACTTTACTGGCACTATAGCCCCCACCCTCAGGGTGGGCCTGAAGGGGGAAGAAGGGGTTAATCACTTACCCCTTTTTCCCCCCAGCGCCGGTCTTCCTCGGCGCTGGACTCTCCTCCCTCTTCTTCAGGTCATTGGCTGAATGCGCATCCGCAGCAAGAGCTGCGTGTGCATTCAGCCAGTCTCATAGGTATGCTTTCCTATGGATGCAAGCGTCGTCCCTAGAGGCTGGATTAACCCATAGGTTAACATAGCAGTTTCAGAGAAACTGCTATGTTTACTGCAAAAGGGTTAAACCTAGCTGGACCTGGCACCCAGACCACTTCATTAAGCTTAAGTGGTCTGGGTGCCTAGAGTGGTTCTTTAAGACTATGTCCTCTTTTTGTGGTAGTTTCTTCTTTTAAATATAGTCTCCTCCTTTACTGTGTTGATTCCCTTTATATATTTAAATGTTTCTATCATATCCCCCCTGTCTCGTCTTTCCTCCAAGCTATACATGTTAAGATCCTTTAACCTTTCCTGGTAAGTTTTATCCCGCAATCCATGAACCAGTTTAGTAGCCCTTCTCTGAACCCTCTCTAAGGTATCAATATCCTTCTGAAGATACGGTCTCCAGTACTGTGTACAATACTCCAAGTGAGGTCTCACCAGTGTTCTGTACAATGGCATGTGCACTTCCCTCTTTCTACTGCTAATACCTCTCCCTATACAACCAAACATTCTGCTAGCATTTCCTGCTGCTCTATTACATTGTCTGCCTACCTTTAAGGCATCAGAAATAATCACCCCTAAATCCCTTTCCTCATATGTTGAGGTTAGGACTCTATCAAATATTCTGTACTCTGCCCTTGGGTTTTTACATCCAAGATGCATTATCTTGCACTTATCCACAATAAATGTCAGTTGCCACATCTAGTTTACCTAAATCATTTGCCATTTGGATTATCCCTCCTGGAACATCAACCCTGTTACAGATCTTAGTGTCATCAGCAAAAAGATATACCTTACTATCAAGAATAAAAATATTAAAGAAAATGGGTCCAAGTACAGATCCCTGAGGGATCCCACTGGTAACTAGACCTTTCTTAAAAATTATTTTTTGATGCAAGTCAAAGTGTCAGATCTGTTGCATTGTATATATATAAAAAGCCACTACACTTTAGGATTTAAAGGTGTTTTTTTTTTGTATAGAGTATGCTCATTGCTCAATTATCTGCCATTTAGGCGTTAAATCACTTTATGCAGCCCTAGTCACTCCTCCCTGCATCTGACTTACACATCCTTCCTAAACACTTCCTGTAAAGAGTCATCTAATGTTTATACTTCCTTTATTGCAAATTATGTTTAATGTATATTTTTTGTATCCTGCCCTGTTAATAGCTTGCTAGAATCTACAGAAGCCTCCTGTATGTAATGTGAGTTTAATTTAAAGAGCATAAGATATTAAGTTCCATCTGATTGAAAAGGAAAACTTTTTTTATGCAGGCTGTCAGTCACAGCCAGGGGTGGTGTAGCTAGGGCTGCATAAACAAACAGTGATTTAACTCCTAAATGACAGTGAACTGAGCAGTGAGACCACAGGGGCATAATCTATATACCAAAACTGCTTCATTAAGCTAAACTTGTTTTGGTGACTACAGTGTCCCTTTAATAAGTCGGTTTCAGAAACCGTTTTGTCAACCAATGATAATTCCTCTTCTCTAAAGTCACAAATTGTTCTTTAAAATTAGATTTCAGAACAATGCTCAATTCTAACCTCTACTAGATCAAATAAGATACGTTAATTCCTCTGATACTTTAATATCTAATTACAAATAAATAGCACAATACAGAACAGGGGTTGGAGACCATTTAATGTAAACTTTAGATTATATGATACAGGCAGACCATTGTTTGCCTGTGGTTTTGAAATTACCTCCAATTTTAGGCAGCACAGGGGTGATAGAGTACAGCTATGCCATTCTCATCTGTAAAAGAAAAGTTATACAAAATAAGCTTTAAAACTAAATTTAGTTCAAAGTACACACATTACAATTCCAATATCTCAAGTGAAATCTCGGTTATTTCTACATTGTATTCCAGTCCTCTCTGGAGTTTGATGTGAAATCTCTAGATGGACCCCATTTTCCTCTAAGCAAGGTTGAGGGTAGTTTAACGCCAACAAATTGACAACTACAGGCAATCCGAGCCAAATGCATGACAAAAAACACGGAAGAATTGGCTGTGCTGAGATGATTAGGACTTTACCTTTCTCATAGTAGTCGTATGCGGAGACATACTGGGGCTGGAGATTCTGCACAAAGTTGGTTATCTCGACTTTGAAAGAGAAGTGTCTAGGGGCATTGGTTACCTGCAATAAGAAGAGATTAGTTGACGATGTCGGTGGAGGGACGTCACTAGCCAGATTTACATCACACAAGACTAATGGGACAGAATTCCCCAGGCACCTCTAACCTACCGCCCTGGAGAATTATGCTGCTTGCTTAATGATTTGAGCACAAAGGATGTACAGTAAACAGAACCTTCAGAAAGTACCTTGTAAGTCTAAAATAAAAGAGACTGGTCCAAACAAATCCAGCCCAATGGTTGGACTCTGTAGACCTCGATCAGGATTAATACAGGGCTTGTAAACACCGGAGGGAGTAGAATATACAGCAATGTGTTAACGATGCCTCTTACCAACAAACCAATAATCTATTTCTATCAGTAAGGCAAGTCTAGCCTTTGGAGGCAACGTTTAAATTCAGGTCTGTTCCAGTTTACCCAGTAGAAAGATTTTAAATGTAAATTAGCTAGATTGACACAGTTTACAATACTCACAGATTCCAGATACACAATCACGTGATTATTTTTTTGTTCTACTTTAGAAACCTTATTCCTCAGCTGTGGAGAGAATACATGGTTTATTATAGATACATCAGAAAATGGATAAGTGTGTAAAAAGATAGAACACATGATTAGGTGAACGACAACTTCACTGTGCAGCCATCTGACAATTATCACACCACATTCATTTCATATAAAATCTGCGATTTCTTACCTGAACGATCGACGAATACACTGTTGCGTATCCAGATGGCATTTTAACGTCTACAATTGCCATGTTTGATTGATTCTTGCTGCCTTGATAACTGCAAGCCAGTACCAATAAAATATATGAGAACAGATTCGCTTTGGTGGAGCTTGCTTAATCAGATTTTTTTTAGCAAATTTTAGACCTGGCCAGGGGGTACAAGCTCTTACAATTTCATTCACAAGATAGCGGATCTGGAAACATTGTTTCAGTCAGCTAGGCTTCCAGTCTGACTGTTTTAGTATGAAATTCACTGGAAACTACTACTTTAGTGAAAAAAATAAAAATAATTCGGTTAAATACCTGACAGCCAGGTCGATCGTGTAGGTATACGCCACGCCATTATCACAGCTGTCGGAGGAGGTATTTACAGACAGCAAGAAAGCTGAGTTTTCTTCAGATATGGGGGTGTTGTATTTTGTGGTGACCTGTGAACAGAAAGCACCCCACACCACGGATAAATGTCAGCTAATTTTACACAACTCCATTTACTCCAGATTCGGTCAAACAAAACAAAAAAACTTTAAGTTCTTATAGAGGTGTTACTAGGCAGCAATGTAAAGTCTTTACTGGAAAGAGCAGCGTTTACACTGTTCGACCTGCAGGGACATTAAAGCTGCAGTGATTCTGGTGCCTACAGGGTCCATTTAAGTAATACTTGCAGTCCAATAAGGACCGTGGAACACACTATTTTAAGGCATTTGCAAGTAATTCACTGCACATTATCCCATTGAGATCTTTTATGGCCATGTTAAGCTGTTAATGGTAAGGGATAGAGAGGATTCTAACCTCAGAAGAAGGTTAAAAATTGAGCTAGCAGTTTAATAGCTACGTCTTCTGGCAGCTCCATGAAATGTATTAGTGATAAGAATCCCTACCATTTTAACTTCTGGCCCATCTTCCCAAGCTTTTATCCCCTCAGTTATCAATATGTGGGGCTTAAGTCCAAACCATTTGGAGAGGGATTAGATATTTATCTCTCAATCACAGATCGGGTAAATCTCATGCACATCAAGACCATGACAAGTTTCACACAACAACATACAAGGAGAAATAAGACTACAACTGCTAAAGGGCATGCTCAGATTTTACCTGTATTAGACAGCTGCCTGTCCCCTGAACGTCAAGGCTGTAGTTTTGAGTCTTGTTATCCAGGGGCTGTTTCTGGACCAGAAGCCGGTTTGTCTGGTCAATGTTGAATGTAGCAATACCCCCATTGTCTGAAGACAATTGCACCTGCTGTGTTGTATTGTGTGTAGGAAACAGGAAACCAAAAGCAGCGAGGGCCTGCACAGCCACTACAGTGTCCTGATTTAAAACAGAACAAAAACAGATTTTATTTTAAATCCACATGGTTTTACTACGATATGAGCCAAGTGAAAATCTTTATCGTAAGCAGACTAAGTCAGTATATAGATGTAACAGCTCTGTATGAAGAATTTAGCAATATACTCCGACACGAAGATGTGGGAAGAGATACCAATCAGACTTACGGCTGTAGAGCTGTATCCTCCAAGTGAGTTTTGTTGTTTGGCAAGCCACCGTACCATCTGGGCCATGTAGACCTTCTGTTCCTGGGAGTGATTGGTGCCATATGCCATTCCCAATAGGATGTATGCAGCAATCTCTACCTCAGCGGATGGAGATTGAACATAGAAGAAAGGGGTATTCTTGGCCTTTGGTTTATCAAGACGCTCCCAGTGAATGGATCCATCTATGGATTAAAAAGTTTGAGGTCAGGAGAGCAAAACCTACACATCACACAGAATCGTTACAAAATTCTAAAAAACTATATTGTTTTCTGTAGTTCAATGGTTGGGCTCTGTAAGACAGGTCAACACAATTGATACCAGGGGTACAAAAGTTGTGTATCTTAATAGGTCACATTGTTTTTCTAACGTCAAATATTTCTACACTTGTTGACTGTTAAGAGGGGGAGGGTTCTATAAAACCACCACACCAGCCTTTATGGTGGTTTGTAATAGTCTGTGCATTGCCATGGAGGCTCTGGAGGTACAAGTCATAGCACAAATCTGGATTAGACATAACATGTAAATCCTGGCCAAGTGTCTTAGAACATGTACCCTCTTCAATGGCCTCTGCCTGCAGCTGTTGAATGAGAGCTTGGTTACGCTCCTCGTTCCCAGCGACTTTGAAAGCATAGTACATAACTGCCCGGTTATAAAGACTCTGTTCTGTTCTGGAAGCGTCTTCAAGGCATTTCAGGGCTCCGCGTAGTAGAGTTTGCTGTAACAAGAACAATGGACAAATCAAGGAGACACTACTACACAGTGTGTGCCAGAGGCCAACCCAACACAGTATGGAACATTGATTGGCAATTACTAACAGGTTATAGTATTTTTAGCAACATTCTCAGTTAGAGGCTATACTAAAGGGGAAGCATTTTGTATTATTTCTGGACAGTAACCATTGCATTTATTTCTTAAAATTAGGAGTGCCCTCTATGTCCTTAAAGGGACACTACAGACCCCTAAAGCACCTTAGCCAAATAAGCCACTTCTACCCTCTCACCCCCCAAAGAATTGGTACTTTTATAAAAATAAAAAATTAAAAATCTGGTTACACCATCCACATAGAAGTCAGACAACCTGTCCTGTTACTTCTTGGTTTGTTTAGCTCAGTTAAGATAACCGACCTCAAAAAAAAAAAAAAACAAACACACACACACCTTTTTTCGTGTTGTTTCCCATTGTAGTTCGGGAGCCAAACAAACCCATGAACTGCGGACCACCCTACTGACACATCCATCGTTTTCACATTATGGATTCTAAGTGGTCGGCTGCCGTTTGTATGCACGAACACGTGGAAACCTTTGGCAGCCATCTTGTTCGTACGAACCCAGGCAGTGGTGTTTGCTTGTCGAGTGCATGGAACTAAAAATCTATCGTCAATTTGCAAACACTGCTGAACTTTGATGAATGCCTGCTTTGTTGCTATTCAGGTCAGGAGAGTGCCATTCAGTAGGCTTGTTCACATGAACTGGGAAATTGCTACTTAGGAGACAGAATATCGGTTCAGTATTTTTTTTGGTTTTGGACTCCCAAAATTGAGCGACTGCTACCACTTTTCTTATGGAACCATCTCGGGCAGAAGCAAAGTGTGGGGTTGGTCAAAAGTGGACTTCCATAGAAAATGTAAACCAAACTGATTTGGTTGCTTCTTGAATAAGATAGGCACTCAGATCAGGGCTATCCGGGGAGGTGACTTGAGGGGTTTCCATGGATTTGGGGTGTTGTGAAATTCTTGTATTTTCTGTACAGTTCGACCCCATTATTTCTGTAGCACACAGGCGTTTACAGTGTGTATAAATTCTGAAGCTTTGCCTGCATTAAACAGATCTACTCCCAGCATTCAGTCTCAACTAATGTGAGGGAGAGGAAAAGGCGATGCTAGCGATATTCTCTGTAGGAGAGCTTGATCCAAGGTGGGAAGAGATGAGACCCCAGCCAAGCTACGGCGGCTAGGGACTGAAGTACTTCTAGAGTCCCGATGATCGCTAGGAAGCGTGGTTGGCAGAGATACTCAGGCAGGCCGTCACACCTTTAATACAAAGGAGAAAAGGAAAACAGTGCAGTCCAGGAGCCTGGATGCAAGTCAAGGGCTTGTTGGTTGCACCCCTGTAATGGAGCTCCTAGGATGAAGACAAACCTTTAATGGTGTGAAAGGAGAAATATATATATATATATATATATATATATATTCATTCCCAGTGAGGGAGACTAGAGGCAGGGGCTCCACTAGCATAAAATAGTTATCACCATTTGATCCAGCGTTTCATTTGTTGTCTTTGAAAACCTACCTGCTCCCTGTTTGGTAGTATCGCCATGAACAGGACTCCATTCTGAACAGGGACCACCACGAAATCCCATTTAGAATGTGATTAATTTTTTTTAATGTATTCTCATTTTTATGATTTTTAAACCATAATAAATCTTGAAAAAAAAAAAAAGTTTCTGAAGCTGTATTGGCCATATTGTGGGATACACTGCACAATTGATACAAGCCTATAGATTAAAGGTGAGAGCTCCATATAGGATGCATATAGCGGAGGCTCTTCACCTAATGTTATCACACCATTTAAGCTTTTAATTTCCCCAGATGCAATCTTAACCCCTGCAGGGCTGAAAAGAAGAAAGGATGATTACAATTGAGATCTGGATGGTCTATTCTTGGACCAGGTGTGCTAAAAGTCGTTTATATGTAATAAGGAAGAGTACTTTTTTTCCTGTAGGATTATATGCGCTTTGAGAATTGCATTACCGTGGTGAAGGCGTTATACATATTTTCCACTTTTTATTCTCTAATCGGAGAGTCTTTTCTAAAAACTCATTTATTAGTCAAGGTATATGCATAAGAGGCAATCCAAAAAAAAAAAAATACAAAATTAGCTAAATGGTGCAACAGGGATGTTATCTAGAGTGTTCGGTCACAGGGAATTGGGGGAAACCAGAGGAAAATAATTAAGCTGTTTAATATAGTATAACAAAAATGTAATGTTATTACTACTAGTATGGTGCTGAAGTCACCGGTATCAGACTAAATGGATAATTAGAGGGAGAGACAAGGAGATTGGAGAATCTAATGAAACCTAAAAAAAAAAAAAATTATATAAAATGTTCCCCCTTAGATCACAGCGAGACCGTGGACAAGTCACTAATGTCCACCTGAACCATGTCTCCCTATTACAGCTTGCCAAAGAAAGCTAAAACTGTGACAAACCACCCTAAAAGATGTCATAATGTGATGTCATAGTGGAGGTGTAAAATAAAATAAAAAAATAAAACACGACATGCGTTTTGGTTTGTCAGCGCAGTCAGGAGCATATGCCCTATAACAAGGCTATTGTTTGAGAGTATTCCCAGGTTTACTTTTGCCCTGGGGTGTTCAGTTTATTCTTGAAGACACCTTTCTAAGTAACCCAAACGTTGCACCTTTAACCCCTTCCCGACCGTGGACGTATCTGGTACGTCTGGCAAAAAACGTTCCATAATAACCTTGGACGTATCTGGTACGTCTGCAGCTATTTTGAGCTCTGGGAGCTCTGATAGTATTGCAGTGATGCGCTGCATGTGTGGAGTGCCTCGAGGGGTCCTGGCACTGTGCATATATAATATATATTAAAAAATTAAATAGAAAATAAATAAAATGATCAATATTAACCCTCCCCCCCATCCCTTTCTAAAGGCAGTGAATCATGGGGCTTCCCCTAGCATGCCGCATCATAAGGGGCAGGCTGGGGTCATCCAATCACAGCTTGCCCCATTAGCAATTTCATCCCAAGTGTGTTCCCCATTTCTCTGATTAGTGTGGATCTGCCTCCCTCTCCTCACTTGTGCTTTAGTGAGAGAAGGAGAGAGATCTGTGGTTTAGCTAGAGAGATTTAGGTGTTTATAGGTAGGGATTTGTAAACTCTTGAGACCCAAAGGCTCTTTTCAGAGCCATTAACCCCTGTCTTGCCAGTGATCACTATAATCACTGGCTTTTGCACAGCAGTAATTTTCTGCTGTTTGTGCATATTTTTTTTTTTAGGGGTTCATTTTTTGTGAATTTTTTTTTGAGACCCAAAAGCTCTTTTCAGAACGATTAACCCCTGTCCTGCCTGTGATCACTCTGCAGATCACAGGCTCTTGCACAGCAGCACTTATTTTGCTGTCTGTTCATTTTTTTTTTTTTAGGGGTTATTTTTTTTGTGACAGGTCACTAAGTAAAGTGATTGTGATCATGTCACATGGGTCACGGAAGTCAACCAGCGATGAGCAGTCATATGCCACCCTTGCGCTAGAGTCTGACGCGTCTATGTCAGACTCGGACCCTGATTTTGACCCAGCCAGGTGCTCAGATACATCATCACTAGATACAGTGTCTGCTGCAAGTGATGCATCTAGTGATGTATCTGTGCCTGCTAGTCCCCCTGCCCAAAGGAGATGTGCTGCTACAGCTGGCAGAACTGCTGAGGAGTGGGAAGTGCCTCATCGCCAGAGGCCAGACATCCCATCATTTACTGCAAATCCTGGCATTAATTTGGATGTCCCAGGATTTAGCCCTCAGCAGTTTATGGAGGTGTTTCTGGGCGATGATGTATTGGGGAACATTGTCGCCCAAACTAATTTATATGCCCATCAATTCAGAGCTACAAATCCTGACTTTTTTGGCAAAGCAGCAATGGGCCCCCAATCGATGTGCCAGAATTTAAAAGATTCTGGGCATTGACTATGCTGGTGACATCATAAAGAAGCCCTCCATCCGCTCCTACTGGAGCAGTAGCCCCATCTGCTCTACCCCTATTTACTCCCAATGTATGTCGAGGAAGAGGTATGAAATGATTCTGCATTTCATGCACTTCAGCGACAACAGCCTGTGTCCCTCTAGGGAGCATCCCCAGTTTGACAGGCTGTATAAAATCCGCCCCCTGATTACCCACTTCGCTGCCAGGTTTGCAGAGGCTTATACACCTGGAAGGAATATATGCGTGGATGAATCCCTGATGAAGTATAAGGGAAGGCTGGGATTCAAGCAGTATGTTCCTTCCAAGCGCTCTAGGTATGGTGTAAAGATGTATAAGCTCTGTGATAGCGAGAATGGGTATATTCAAGCCTTCCGGGTGTACGAGGGAAAGGATAGCCACCTTGACCCTCCAGGTTGCCCAGAACATATGGGAACCAGAGGCAAGATTGTCTGGGACCTGATTTTCCCCCTCATGAACAAAGGGTACCACTTGTATACTGACAATTTTTATACAAGTGTCCCTTTGTTCAAGCTACTGTACTGTTTTGATACAGTAGCTTGCGGCACAATTAAAAAGAACAGCACAGGTTTCCCAGGACAACTTGCACGCACCCGGCTACGAAGGGGGGAGACCTCAGCTCTGCGCCAAGAGGAGCTGTTGGCAGTTAAGTACAGAGACAAGAAGGATGTGTACCTTCTTACCAGCATCCACACTGAGGGGACTGTGGAGGTCCCGGTACGTGGCAGAGCTGAGAGGACAAGGAAGCCAGTGTGCATCAAGGCCTATAACCGGCACATGGGTGGGGTTGATCTGGCAGATCAGCTGCTGCAGCCCTACCTAATTATACGAAAGACAAGGGCCTGGTACAAAAAGGTTGCAATCTACCTGATGCAGATTGCAACCCACAACGCTTTCTTGTTGTTCAAAAAAGCAAACCCCAGGACGCAACTGAGATTTTTACAGTTTCAGCTCCAGATCATTTTGGGGATTTTGTACTGTGATGCACCTGCTCCCCGGGCAGTGATGGGAGAGAGCAGAGTTGGGGCTACACATTTTATTTTTAAAATCCCCCTACTTCGGCAAAGCAGAATCCCCCCCCAAAAAAAAATGCTGGGTCTGTTCTAAGAAGGGGCAGAGAAAAGAGTGTATATTACTGGAGATTGCCCTGGACAGCCTGGACTCTGCATTGGCGACTGCTTCAAACGCTACCACACGCTGGTCCATTTTTAATTTATTTAACATTTGCCCTTCAGTTTTTTTTGTGGGGGGGGGGGGGTTGTTACATTTACCCCGTGCATGGGGGGCATGGGTGTCCTAAGGAGAAGCCTTGCAGAAAACCACCTGGGGTGTGTGGCAAACCCTGCCACTAGAACTGATTATTCTGTGCGAATGAAAGACTTTTCACCAAGGGAATAACTCACCAAATGGACTTTCTTGTTATATTGCTGTTTTAGGTGAATGGCCGAAACGGGGTGGTCGTGTGTTGCTAATTAACGGACCGATACAATGTTGCGAGGAAATTAAGTGCCTGTATGTGTGGCCGCCATTTCGCATACTGAACACGTGTCGGCGGCCATCTTACGCACGAACAGCGGTACTTGGTTGTCGAACGCCTGGAACTCAAACCGGGCATTCGACTAACCAAGTACCACTGAGACCTACAGCATGCTCCGACAGCACGAATCAAACACACGAACGCCCCGGCGTTCGGTAGATAGATTCCCCTAAACGAGGGGATTTGTGCAAAGGCTTGCAATCGCATGGATGGCTGTTATTCGGTATTTTGAATTCACTGAAATAGACCGACTGCAGGGCCAGAATTCATGGAACTGTTTTCGGCTACTGAGTCCCTGCGGTCGGTCAAAACTGTAACTGTCTAACTCCCGAACCCCTGGTCCGATCTGGGTGAATTTCGAGTATGTTGCTCACCCAGATCAGACCTACCAGGGGACCCCTTATTTGTCCCTGTATTTAGGGGACATCTAGAAAGTGGGGAAAACGGTCTTCACTAATCTGTTTAAGGGCTAATCTAAGGGGAGGAGAGTGGGGGGTGACCGGGTTGCAATTGGCTACTGTAATAATTATGAAAGTTACCTCCCTTGCATGGGAGAAATGCATAAAAACAGACCTGTGATTAAAGCTAACAATTGACTCGCAGACTATGTGTCGTCTAGTCCTTGGGGAGGTGGATTATGCTGTGTTCCTGTGATTTTGTATGCTGAATCTTTGTTCCCAGCGCAGAGCCCTTGGATTAACCCCTGCTCCTCCGCTACAGTGTGTTCTTGCAATAACCAACAGCGGGCTCTCCTAAATCAGTCAAAAAGCCGTGTGTGTGAAAATGAGGATTGAACAGTTACCTCCACATGCTCTCAACTGTTTTATTTATTTTTTTGGTCTGGCTTAAAAAAAAAAAAAAAAAAAAGTTGCATCAAAGCACTCCACATGCAATACCTTGGGGTGTCTACGTTTCAAAGTGTGTACCCTTTCGTGGCAATCAAACTGGGGTATGTGATAAGCCCCAAGCTAAAGATAGGCCTATCAGAAGAAATACTCTCAATTTCAACTCAAATTAAAGAGTCATACCATTGTAACCATACCTTCCCAAAAGCCTGTCAAGCCTATGCATGGGGGGCATGGGTGTCCTAAGGAGAAGCCTTGCAGAAAACCACCTGGGGTGTGTTCTTGCAATAACCAACAGCGGGCTCTCCTAAATCACAGTCAAAAAGCAGTGTGTGTGAAAATGAGGATTGAACAGTTACCTCCACATGCGTTCAACTACTGCAGGATGTCAACTTTTCAAATACATGCATGCTCATGTCAAGAAAATACATTGGGATATCTGATAAGTCCCCCATAAGGAAGATTGGCAAACAAGATATGTACAATTTGAAAAACGCATATCAGACATTTTGCTTTGCACCCCCCAGTGAACCCGACAAACATATGCATGGGTGGTATCGCTGTACCCGGGAGATGTTGCCGAGCACATATTGGGGTGTCCTTTGGCAGGAACACCTAACAGGAGGTTAGAATTTATGCTCAAAGTAGAATGTGTGAGTGAAAAAGGACATCACAAAAACGTTTGACAGAGACTGGTGGTAGAATAAGTGCATGTAAAGTGTTGAAATGCCACCATGTGAAATGCCCTAGGGTGTGTACTTTTCCAAAACATACGGTTTGACGGAGGTGAATTACATTGGCTGGCTTCAGAAATGTTCCAACTGGGACATGGGGGCATGATGGCCAGCTGTGTTTTATGTCTCATCATATTTCACTTTTTTTATTCTAGTAAATCATATGATATGATGAAAATAATGGTATCTTTAGAATGAACATTTAATAGTGAGGAAAACGGTATACAATATGTGTGGGTACAGTAAATATGTAAGAGGCAAATTACATCTAAACACAGCCACTGCAGAAAAAGAGCCCTGGTCCTTAACGGTAATACAATTGAAAAATTGCCTGGTCACTAAGCGGTTAAAATTGTATTTTACAAAAATGATTGTCCAGGTGGAGGCTATAAAAACACACATTCCAGATCTCACTTGTGACTGGTTACTCACCCCTCCTGGGTAGTTTGACTGTAATAGTGTAGAAACAACGTACGCTGTGAAACTGACGTAGTCTTCAGCACCTCCCTGAACAGAGATTGGAGATAAAGTGAACAGATTAGCTATATGGAGGAAGTAAGTGGTCAGTGCACCATTTAGTATACAGATAATATATGCACAAAACATTTTATAATGAGGCAGGACCCCAAAAGCTTTCAAACTTTGCTGAACAAGACATTAGACCCCATAATGCATCTTGGACGTAAAAACCCAAGGGCAGAGTACAGAATATTTGATAGAGTCCTAACCTCAATATATGAGGAAAGGGATTTAGGGGTGATTATTTCTGATGACTTCAAGGTAGGCAGACAATGTAATAGAGCAGCAGGAAATGCTAACAGAATGCTTGGTTGAATAGGGAGAGGTATTAGCAGTAGAAAGAGGGAAGTGCTCATGCCATTGTACAGAACACGGGTGAGACCTCACTTGGAGTATTGTACACAGTACTGGAGACCGTATCTTCAGAAGGATATTGATACCTTAGAGAGGGTTCAGAGAAGGGCTACTAAACTGGTTCATGGATTGCGGGATAAAACTTACCAGGAAAGGTTAAAGGATCTTAACATGTATAGCTTGGAGGAAAGACGAGACAGGGGGGATATGATAGAAACATTTAAATATATAAAGGGAATCAACACAGTAAAGGAGGAGACTATATTTAAAAGAAGAAAAACTACCACAACAAGAGGACATAGTCGTAAATTAGAGGGACAAAGGTTTAAAAATAATATCAGGAAGTATTACTTTACTGAGAGGGTAGTGGATGCATGGAATAGCCTTCCAGCTGAAGTGGTAGAGGTTTACACAGTAAAGGAGTTTAAGCATGCGTGGGATAGGCATAAGGCTATCCTAACTATAAGATAAGACTAGGGACTAATGAAAGTATTTAGAAAATTGTGCAGACTAGAGGGACCGAATGCCGTCACATTCTATGCGCTAGCAGTTTAAGTGGATCTCACAACATACTTGCCTTTAGTGCACTGTTAAAGAGTAGTCCGGATGGCTTGAAGCAGCCAGTCTGTGCATCAATGGTTCTCTCAAGGACTAACAGAATTCGATTCTGAACAGCTTCATCAACAAAAACAAACCTTTTAAGATTCTCAAAAGTCCAAAACATTTGTGCATCCAACCTATGAAAAAAAAAAAAAAAAAATTTTTTATATATATATATATATATATATATATATATATATATATATATATATATATATATATAATATTTTAGTTGGTGGTGTTTTAGAAGTGTGTTAACGGTTACATCCCCTTGTTCTTGAAAAATTATAACACCTCCAGGATTACTTGCAGGGCAGGTTTAAGTATTTTTAAGGTCCTGCATTACACAATAATTAGGAAATTCACTACTCTGGGCTGCAAGTTCCCTAGAAACTTTTTGGATTCCTGAAGACGAATGATTGTCACACAGTTTATTAATAATCCCTGACCCACAACCACCAAAAGCACTGACCCTGGGGCATTGCTAGTGAAGGGCTCAGAGTTGTTTCCAGAAACACACAGAGTCCCATTTAATGCCAAGAGAAGCATGGCCTCCAGTAACAGTTTGCTACAGTGGCAACTTAATGCAGAAGTTACAACACCGTGGGTTAATATCGGTGCAGTGTTTGTTAAAACAGCATGGCTTGGGATTAATAAATAAAAGGATTACACGACGAGTGTCAGTGTGATTCTAAAACACGTTTGGGTATTTTCTGGTCTGAAGGTGTGCTGCTATTGGGCTGGTTTTAGGAGAAGCTTCAGTGTGTGTCTAAGTGACATAAGAGGAAGAACGATTGAGAAGCAGAGGAGGATGAAGCATTGACACCAAGAGACTAGTTCCAATACAATTCAGATGGTGTAAAAATCTTGTGGATTCTCCTAAGTCAGAAATGGTTATTCTACTTACCATGAACTGCTTGGAGAGTTCCATCCACCAAACACACTAGAGGAGCCATCAGAACGAACATAGCCAAGCTGCCTCTGGTATCCTAGAAAATAGAGTGGATTTTAGAGTTTGTTACAGTGTGAATTGTTGGGAAATTTCAGATGTCAAAAAAAACAAAAAAAAAAAATAAAACAAAACACACACCACAATCAAACTGAAGTCCTACATGAAAACAAAAACCACAAACACCACCACCCCCCCCCCACACACACACACACACACAGAGCTTCATAAAGTGCAGCAGTAGTAAAGATTTAGGTTTCAGGTAACCTGTTTGTTGACAGTTTACAAGATTGAGAATGACGGCACATAGACTGTTGGCACGGGGTAAAAGTTGCCAAGAAACCCATAAGTCATCATGGTGGTCAGTTAAGACAGTGGCCTTGAATGAGTTAGTCCTTAATTAGTGGTGAAGTATGAAGTGATTTAAGGCTTCTGATCCGTCGATCCAGAGTATATGGGGGAGGGTGCATTTCAAGGACTAAAGCTGGGTATTTTGAAAGTGAAGGTCTGTGCCAATAGGTATAAACATGATTAACCAGCATACAGAACCAAAGCCAACACGGTCAAGTCATTTTTCAAGAGCAACCCAAGCACTTTGGCATGAATTGTCCTCCCTGAACACACGTTTGGTGGAATCATTTTCATTGAACAACACTATGCACCATCACTGCATGTTATTAAATTGTAGGATTATATCAAGTTTCTCCACCCCTCCCCCCCATATGTACAGATGTTGGAACCCAGTTCAAAGTTATGACAGATCAATCCTTGATCAAGTGAGATTTAAGAAATGGGTCTCCATGATGTAGACAGACATGAAGACTGGATATACTTTCAGAAGTGGAGCAGAAGCAAAGCCATAACAACTTATTCAAAGCCTTTTGGTTTCAGGACCAGTGATTACACCAACATCTCACATTTGTTAGATATCTGGAAAGGAAACAGAACAAGTCTCACCAGTTTCCATGTAGCTAATAGCTTGAGCTAGAATGTCTGGAGTCAAATTGCCAGTGCTGTTTAAATAATTCACTATGAAGGGTAGTGGCATCAGCGTAGCCAGGTTCTGCTCACCACACCCAGTGGGCAACCGGATCAAGGATTTTAGGTTTGTTACAGAAACTCCAAATAAGTCACCTGCAAAAAGAGGGAGGTGGGCATTGTAGATGCTTTGGAGCAACATCCATCACAATCACATCTAGGTTAACAATGATCAATAGTACATACTTCACAAGCCAAAGGGTGGAGTAGGGCTACCATGGCAAGATGACAGGAACAAAAACCAAGTGCGACTACCAATTAAAGTTCAGCGCCATGGCCTCCATGTCTTAGTATGTTTACAGAGGAGCTAGTAATGATTTAACAGTGAGAAGAGCCAAAACATGCAACTTGTAACAAAGGGGACAGTATGAATGCATACTATGCTAAACTGTAAAGAGAGCATGTGCAATCTCTTGCCAACTTTAACCGGCTCGAGCTTAATCATATTAAGAAGTCATTTGTTTTATGGAGCAGCTCTTAACATGCAATGCACACAGCACCAGGTTCTACTTACCAACTATAACCAAAGAGGACTTAACAGAACCTTCAACGACGTTGGCTGGAAGCAGGATGCTGATGGGAATCTGCACGCTGTTCCCTAGAGAAAAGGGACATTCAATTCTTTAGTTGGAGATAGAGCAGCAGGACAATAAACTGCACAGATTTTAGAAGCATTAAAAAGGACAGTCTTACTATGGTTTATAAAATCCTGCCTTGTATGACAGGGTAATGAGTCCCAGGAAGGGATTGGTGTTACAATTCTTAATTTGAAGCATTACCCAAACCCCAAATCAAGTGAAAAGCAGTAAATTTAAGGAGTCCGTATGAATGTACCTACCTTCCAGGCTGACAAAGTTGCTGTAGGTTATTTCATCTTCTAAGCCCTCTGCCTTTGAGACAAAAATAAAATACATTTATTCATAGCTATAGTGTACCCTCCAGCAAATTACAGAATTTCATGGGGGTGTCTAGTGCTGCCCTCAGACACCACTACAGCCGTCACCAAAGCCTGTAGACAAACACAAACCAGTTTCCGGCTTGATCCCATTAGAGGACGTTATGTGAAGGAATCCTTACAGGACAGAGCTTTGGAATGGGAAGCTAGTTTTGTACATTGTCTTGCTTCAATGCTGCTCCCCTGTATAGTGTTACTTTGTGCAGATTCACAATACCTGCTATCTCAGATTTTGCCTTTGACCAGAGATCTTAGTTATTTAAGGTATTTTAAAGGGGTGTTGCTGTGGAGAGAAGTCACATGTTAAGATGATAGATGACAGAAGAATCCAAACACATCAGGGGTTTGAGCCTAAAACTAATTTGGTGACCCATCCTAAAGCACTCTCCTTGCTCCTCCATAAATCCACAACACCAAGCCAGGGTCGAGGACTATAGGGGATGGAAGGAGAGAGTGGGGCACAATGGGCAGCTAGGCAGAAACTTTGAGAGAAGGGCTGCAGATTTCTGTTATTGGGGGGCTAATTTCTAACCCAGTCAGCACTCCCCCCCCCCCCAAATCGACACTCATGGTTTATTGAATTTGGAGTAGTGCACGGGTAACTGTTACATCAGCCATAGATTGATACCTCCACAATAACGGTGTGGATCACAGTGTCCTTGCGGAATGGCTGACTGGTGTCACTGGCCGACTCATTGCATGTAGCGCCAAAGTAAGATGTCCAAGCAGTCACATTAACAGATACCACACCTGTAAGATAAATTTGAGAGTCTAGTTTTTTCCCCCTTAATGAAATGAGGGGGTTCAAAGCAAGCTAAGCTATACAAAAAAAAAAAAAAAATAATAATTTATTAAAATAATAGTCTGGCATAGGGACAAACTATATCTCAACCAGAACATATGATCAGATATCTACCTATGGCATTTGCCTTCATATCCCAGGAATATGAGGCTCTTTCATTGGGGCAGATGCAGATATCTTGCCCTCCATCTTTCAATGTTGCAGTGAACGCTTCAGAAGCTCCCAGCTCAATGCCAACCTAAAGGATTGATAACGATAGCAAATTAAAATAAAAGGGGATGACAAGTTATGTCAGTATCGTAAGACAGTATGCTGTACTGAGACCAATACATTGGTCGACAGTTACCTTGATACATTGTTCCAGGTAGCTTACTACAACAGCTTTAAGGACCAGAGTCTCTGTCCTGACAAAGGAATATGGCAAAGACAGGTCCACAAAGAACGGCAGTAGAGAGTTGAAGGTGGATGGCTGTTTGTTTATCCCAAAACCTTCATCCTTCGAAACACAAAACCCAGTGAACTGCCACTGGGTAATGGTTCCCGGTACAGTCTCTGTTATAGATGCAGTGCCAGTCTCACTAGGATAGAAAATAAAACCAGATTTAGCTGCAAACATGAACACTTTTAGTGCAGATAAGTTGGTAAAGGAGAAGATGTTTTATTTCAAGTAGTCAAGCCTGCGATCAAAGTAGATCATAAGCAGCTTGTGGTCTGGTAGTTTGCCATGATCTCCTGGTGGAGCCCGCTAGCCAGCCTCCTGGACCATACAAGATACCCTGCAAATTCTGGTCATGTGACCGCACGAACCAGAGACCACCCAGAAGCTTGGCAAGTCCAGTTGACACCTTGGTACTAGTTCCACCGCAGTGTTCCAATTGTTAGTTTGGGTGTCCTGCAATTCATACCAATGACCACGAGGTGGCAGCCATCGTTTGCATGAACACAGGCAGTAGTGTTTGGTCATCAAATGCATAAAAAACAAAACAAAAAAAAAAAAAAAACACACCTCCTGAACACCGCTGGACTTCCATCATCGCCTGTGTTCTATACAAATGAGAAGGGCACGGTTTGGTGGAAATGTTCCAACGAACAAGGTTAACAAGCTCCAGGGTAGAACTATGGATTCTGTTCATTTTTAAGCTACCGAATCTAGCCTGAAAATGATGACTTCCCCTGAACCGATCTGGGTGATTTTTGGATAGGCTGGTCCCCCAGATCAGGGGATGTAACTTGTGTTTCCATGTGTTTAAGGGGTACTTTTGTTATATTGCCCATTTCTGTACTGAGATAATTCGATAGAATATATATATATACTGAGGTAAGTCGCTCTCAGGCACAGGGGAGGAGTAGGTTAGGTGTTTGCTTGTAACTAGTCTTTCAGGTCCAGGTGGAGGGATTATCCTGTTGTGTGGGAGTGTTTGGCCAAATTGTATTAAAAGCAGGCCAGATTAAGCTTGTACTCCCAGAACTATTTGCCATCTGGTTACCGGGAGGGGAAAGGGCTAAGCACTAAAACTGTTCCAGTGATGAGGATTCAACAGGGAAGTCCTTTTAAGGACTAGAGCTCCCAGGACAGAGTGTCGTCCAGTGCCTTGGGATGGCTAGAGAGTTCCCATTTGGCTCCAGGAGGGAGCCGTTCCAGTGCCCCAGTCAAGCCACGGCAACTGGGCAGAAGTGCTGCCGTTTGTCCCCTGTTCCAGCTAAGAAGCAGTCCTTGGTGGAGGTACCCAGGGAGCTCTGTTACACAGCTGTATAGGTTTTTGGAATGCTCTGTACATTTGAAGATAACCTTTACCATAGAGTTGTATTAAAAAAAGTCTGTATCCCAGATTGTCACAGAGCATGGACCTTTTAAAAAAAAAAAAAAAAAAAAAATGTGCTTTCCAAAACAGTCCAGGAATTACCCAGTTGTGTTCAAGGTGTTAATTTAAAAAAATAAAATAAAAAAAAATTAAAAAAAATAAATAAAGTGACAATGGTAGGTGTGCCCTGACTAGTTTGGAACCCACTGCTTTAGAGGAACGCAAAGCTTTGTAAATTCTTTCCATCTGTGACCACTTGCAAGGACCAGAATGCGTTTCCTATGAAGTAGCACCCCTAGCTAATCGAATGCAGGCCTTGTTATATCTACTCACCCAACGGGTGTGATGTCAAAATTCCAGACCTCAGGGAACGTATTACGCACAGTGATGACAGACTCTGCTGAAGACCCACCTATAGACACATCTACAAAAAAAAAAAAAAAAAGTTAATTACGGAGTCAGATTGCTGGTAATTTAGGCATTCCCACCAATATCAAAATATGTTAAACGTTTACACATATTAGTGGTAGACAGTAATGCTAGTTCCCATCCAAACTAAAGAGGGACACTTTAAATTTAGGTGTGAGAGTGTGGCCAGGGTAGTTGAGACATTTTAAATTACTTCATTTACAGAACTAAAGTGTTATTTAAAACAATGTGTCTTATTTACACAGACTGATTTCTAGACACATTCAGTAGTTTAAAGACACATTACTGGGAGTATTATTGCTGTGGAGCTCTGTTATATACATTACTGGGAGTATTATTGCTGTGGAGCTCTGTTATACACGAAGACACATTACTGGGAGTATTATTGCTGTGGAGCTCTGTTATATACATTACTGGGAGTATTATTGCTGTGGAGCTCTGTTATACACGAAGACACATTACTGGGAGTATTATTGCTGTGGAGCTCTGTTATACACATTACTGGGAGTATTATTGCTGTGGAGCTCTGTTATAAACCAGACACACCAACAATATATAGCGCTCTTAGAAAAGCAGGGCAGAGGGATTTGGAACCCAAAAATAGGGACTGTTCCCATCTAAAACAGGGACACTTGTGAGGTGTGCATTTATGGTCCTGTCTCCACACCCATATTCTGTACCACTGACAATATTTGCAAATCGACGTGTATTTTCTCAGAGCCAAGTTATCTGGAATCCAAAAGGCAAAAAAAAAAAAAAAGCCTGACATTACAGAAGAGTTTGCCTAAAACAAAGACAGATTTTTAACATATCTGTATTTACCAATATAGTGAACTCTAACAGGCAAGATCGGTCATTCATTTTATATATGTTTACATTTTTCCATAGAGCACATTTGACAGATCACTAATATTAATATTTTAACATACAGACAATGTACGGGTACAAAGAGTAAATAAAATGTTAGCCCTTGCAGTGAGGCCACACGTGGAATTCTGATCAGCTGCAATACACATTGTCTACAATCTTTGCACTAACTCAGTGTGACATCAGAAAGAAGGGGGAAGTGAGGAGCCTGCTGACTACAGAGGTCTTAAGATGGCTCAGCTGACAGATTGTAGAACTGAAGGGGAAGAGGCTGCAGTCCCTGCAGGGAGTGATTGTTAGCTTGAGGATCGAGCTCAGAGAGCCAAGAGTAAGGTTGCTGGGCACCAGGAGAAGGGGAGTCCTGCACACGCCAACCCCCAGATAGCCTGAGAGGACATCATTCAGACCTGCCTTCTAGGGCATGCCTGCAAAGTTACAACAAGCCAGTCAAGAATATAAAAGGATAAAGAGAGAATTCAAATTTCTCATTTAAAAATCTTGACATGCTACATTTTAGTAACTCTTATCAAGTTTTTTTTTTTATTTTTTTTTTTATTTTTAGAGCACTAGACATTGCAAAGGCACTTCCTAAAATGTCCTCATGGATGAGACTCCACTGGACTGAAGCAGCTATTGAGGCTCTTACCACACCAGCAATAGGTTTACACAACTTTTATAAAAAATAAATAAATAAAAAAATAAAAAATAAAAAATTTTTAAAAAACCCACAAAAGTTTACCTGAGAATTCTACAACCTCCCTTCCAAGAGACGTTGCTGCAAGGGTCAGCACAGGAGAATTGTACGGACGGCCGTTGAATCTGCCACACACCTCTGGTTTATGCACGGTGGTGTTGGTTGCAAATACCAAACCGATGTCCTGAAACAGAATGGAAGGATGTTAACCAGGAAGCCACCATATAAGTGTTAAATGGTTAAACAAGAAAATGTAAAGCCAAAATACCTCTTGCATACAACCACTTGCATCTCAAAGACTGACTGTCCCAACTAGAAGTTATCCAGACGCTCCCCACATCTCCTTAAACCATTTGAAAGCTCAGCAGATATCAGACAAGTAAAACACCCCAGATACTTACACGGAACACTTCAAAAGAGTCTCCTTCATTCGGATAGCTTACAGGCTCGTAATATATGCCCTCAATAATTATTTGATTGTTCGAGTCGATGCAGGGAAGGGCAGGTGGGGCCACATTATAACCTGACACATAGTATCCATTTAAGCTGTTGTATCTCAAGGAGTTATACACCTGCAGAAAAATAAGATATATAGAGATAATATAAATATATATATAAAACCCTGAGACTTTTGGCTTTGGTTATGTTAGGTTTTGTGCTTACTCACAGTTTCAGCAGTAATCGACTGGTATGGATTCAGCAGAAGGAGGCTGGAATCAATGACCCGAAGCCCACACAGGGAACTGGGAGCTGCCGATACTTTGAGGTCTACAGTAGATCCAGGAATTCCTTTTTCAGCAGAAAAATTCATGGATACCTTAAGAGAGATAGAATAAAATAAGACTCCTGACCCAGTTACCGGGTTATGAAGCTCTATGACTTCGTAACAATGAACTTACCTGGTGCTTGAAACACTTCTCCACATTCAGCTTGACAGAGTCTGCAATGACTTCCCCCAGTAGAATCATGTACACAATGACATCTGCCCCCGGGGCCAGATCTGAAGACACGGCGATACTGAAGGTTAGTTCACCTTCCAGTGCTGTCATGAAGGAAACAGTATATTCAATGATCGTGCAGGTATGATTCAAGCTTTTTTTAGAAGAAGGAAGATAGTTAATATAAAAGTCTGCTATATTTGGTCTCATTCTCAGAAGATCGTTTTCATCTTATGCCTTTGCACCACACATACATAGTTGTTAGATCTTCCTATGCCCAATGCACAGAGGCCTACTTACCGCTACTTGAAGGTAGACTATGTTGACCATTTTGTACAATCTTTGCTTTTGACAGGACCTGCAAGTAGGTAGAAGCAGATAGATAATCAGAATTAAACATTTGCTTTTTATCCCCCTTTGATCCCATGTTCTGATGAATTTCCAGAGGAATCCTGTAGAGAGCAAACGTGCCATCCCTCATTATATAAATCCGAGTGGTTTTTCATTTGAAGACTTCCTATGGTACTTTGCTATAATGGGTCACCAGATCCATCTCTTCCCACAAATATCCATTCAAAAAAAAAAAAATTAAAAAAAAAAAAAAAAAACAGTTGTACAGACAAAACCCAAATCCTTGATTAACTCTGCAGATAATCATGCCTAGAGACATCTGATGGTCATGCTTACTTGACAAACCATAGCAAGGTTCCATCTTACACACCTGATAAAATACAGAGGGTCGGGCATCACCTTCTACACCTTCTGCACTGAGTACATATTGCACCTTGAGGTCATAGCTCTGTCCACAGAGTAGCTCCTCACGTGGGGCCTGCACCTGTATAAAGCTTCCAGACCGAGAATAAAACCGTGTGGCAGAAAAGAAATCATTGGAATAGGTTGGTGTTAGAAAGTTGGAGTCGTAGCACTGCTCGGTGTTCTTGTATAAGGCCTGCAGATAGAAGACAGGACATGTCCATTACAGAAATCAGACATTTAGCCATTGGCTAGGCCAGAACCATAAAGCCCAGGTTTTACAGAATTACTCTAGAGTTGAGAAAAAAAAAACAAAAAAAAAAAAAACCACACATTCCTTCTGTCCTCACCTGAATTTGAATTTCAGTTTGGAGAATGTCAGAGGTATCGATCAAATACTCTGCACTACCATCTGTTCCGGTGGTCAGGTTTTGGATAGGCACCCCATTCAGTTGAAGCTCTATGTTTTCACCACCCAGTGGCTGTCCAGATGCATTTACCACATTAATCTATGAAGTCATGGATTGAATAAGACATTTGTATAGAACTTTTGTCAATACAGAGTGTGTGCAATACTACTCTATAAAGTCACTTAGATCTTGAAAGCCATAGCCACATCGCCAAGTAAACCAAGGGTCACAACATAATCTTCACCTTTTTCAATAATTCTTCCTCCACCACCTAGAACTACTACTAATAAGATACAAGTGATTAAACTACCCCTACCTGGCTCAGGTGGAATACCCTTGCAGAAAATTAGAATGTACAAATGCCCAGAGACACCATGCTTCTATTTCCAATACGAAGGTTTGTCACTTTTTAGTTTAGATCCTAACAGAACGATGGGCCACAAGTCCTGAATAACAGGTGGCACTGCCATACTGGCGTACCTGCACTCAATAGATTCCTTTGTTCGACCCTGTGGAAGGAGGTTGTGAATTTTTCAAACCTGCTGTCACCACTTATGAGTGCAGTGTAAAGGGGCAGTCAAGTATTAGTAAATTAGTCCATGGACCAAGGAAAGTGTTCATTAATAGAGCGGAAAGAATTAAGAGTACAACTTTCCAGTGTTAAGGAGGGAATGTGAAATAGCATTTTCACTTTTGGCTACACCCCCAGAACCTAGAAACAACCTTTGTTGGTTTAGGGAGAATCACAGTAACTAGGGCTTACCCGTACAAGAAAATCCAAGCCACGTTTGTAATACCGACTCATAGCCTGGCGATCAAAAGAGACCCTCGATATCAGGTTGGTGATGGAGATATACTTTGTTTCAGTTATCTGGACCCCTGCAAGTAGAAAGGCAAAGAACTGCTCAGTCCAGGTTAACTATAACATTTACTCCAATAGGGTGATTCAGTTTGAGAGCACCATTTGTAATTAACATTCATGGCAAAAAAAAAAATAAAAAAAAAAAAAAAAGTCCCTTAAATCCCATGGCACCAAGACAAGATTTGCCTGACAGTCTAGAAGGATTTGAAGAATGTTTGGAATGCAATAAGGCCACAGAGGCCTTAAATTTCATTAGTCCTTTACAAGAGATTTGTTTTACTTATTAAATTGTTGGTTTTAGGACCACTAGGCATGTTGGATTTCTAAGACAAAGAATAAAGATTTTACCTGTGCCCTCCTCAGACATGGTCATCTGAAGAGTAAATGACAGATCGAGTCCGGAGCGATCAAGCTGGTAGTTGGAGAGATCAATGATGGTACTAAATGTCCCATCTGAATCAGTCTGTAGTGTAAAAAACAAAAAAAAAAAACGACAAATACATGACTACTTCAAGAATTACAAGTATATACACATTTCCTAAGAACCCTATGGGGGTGGGGTCACTGTTCTGTGCAACATGAGCGGGCACAAGACCTCGATTAGATCTGTATATGATGGAAACCATGTTAAAGGATAGGATTGCTGAACATATAAAAAAAACACATGGATTTCAAGACAACATGGGTTTACTTCAGGGAGATCATGCCAAACTAATCTTGTTGATTTTTTTTTTGGTTGGGATAACTAAAATTATAGATCAGGGTGGTGCAGTAGACATTGCTTACCTAGATCTCAGTACGGCTTTTGACACTGTTGCACATAGAAGGCTTAGCAATAAACTGCAATCTTTAAGTTTGGATTCCAATATTGTTGAATGGGTAAGGAAGTGGCTGAGTGACAGGCAACAGAGGGTTGTAGTTAATGGAATATATTCGAAGCTTGGACTTGTCACCAGTGGGGTACCTCAGGGATCTGTACTTGGACCCATTCTCTTTAATATTTTTATTGGTGATATTGCAGAAGGTCTTGATGGTAAGGTATGTCTTTTTGCTGATGATACTAAGATATGTAACAGGCTTGATGTTCCAGGAGGTATAAGGCAAATGATTTAGGTAAACTAGAAAAATGGTCAGAGTTGTGGCAACTGACATTTAAAGGACCACTCTAGGCACCCAGACCACTTCAGCTTAATGAAGTGGTCTGGGTGCCAGGTCCTTCTAGGGTTAACCCATTTTTTCATAATTATAGCAGTTTCAGAGAAACTGCTATAATTATGAATGGGTTAAGCCTTCCCCCTAATCCTCTAGTGGCTGTCTCATTGACAGCCACTAGAGGCGCTTGCGTGCTTCTCACTGTGATTTTCACAGTGAGAGCACGCAAGCGTCCATAGGAAAGCATTGTAAATGCTTTCCTATGAGACCGGCTGAATGCGCGCGCAGCTCTTGCCGCACGTGCGCATTCAGCCGGCGGGGAGGATCGGAGGCGGAGAGCTCTCCGGCAAGCGCTGGAAAAAGGTAAGTTTAAACTCCTTTCCAGAGCCGGGCGGGAGGGGGACCCTGAGGGTGGGGGCACCCTCAGGGTGCTATAGTGCCAGGAAAACGAGTATGTTTTCCTGGCACTATAGTGGTCCTTTAATGTGGATAAGTGCAAGATAATGCATCTTGGACGTAAAAACCCAAGGGCAGAGTACAGAATATTTGATAGAGTCCTTACCTCAACAATTGAGGAAAGGGATTTAGGGGTGATTATTTCTGATGACTTCAAGGTAGGCAGACAATGTAATAGAGCAGCAGGAAATGCTAGCAGAATGCTTGGTTGTATAGGGAGAGGTATTAGCAGTAGAAAGAGGGAAGTGCTCATGCCATTGTACAGAACACTGGTGAGACCTCACTTGGAGTATTGTACACAGTACTGGAGACCGTATCTTCAGAAGGATATTGATACCTTAGAGAGGGTTCAGAGAAGGGCTACTAAACTGGTTCATGGATTGCGGGATAAAACTTACCAGGAAAGGTTAAAGGATCTTAACATGTATAGCTTGGAGGAAAGACGAGACAGGGGGGATATGATAGAAACATTTAAATATATAAAGGGAATCAACACAGTAAAGTAAGAGACTATATTTAAAAGAAGAAAAACTACCACAACAAGAGGACAGTCTTAAATTAGAGGGGGGAAGGTTTAAATATAATATCAGGAAGTATTACTTTGCTGAGAGGGTAGTGGATGCATGGAATAGCCTTCCAGCTGAAGTGGTAGAGGTTAACACAGTAAAGGAGTTTAAGCATGCGTGGGATAGGCATAAGGCTATCCTAACTATAAGATAAGACTAGGGACTAATGAAAGTATTTAGAAAATTGGGCCGACTAGATGGGCCGAATTGTTCTTATCTGCCGTCACATTCTATGTATTTTTAGATTAACCAGGAGCAGAAGATTTAGATAAAGCACACAGTGCTGTTTTGGTAAATCCTTATTCAGGCTTAGGAGTTGTGTTTTGACTCTTCTAGTGTAGAAGTTGGCTGCAGAGCTTTTTGTCTATTTTCTTCCAATATGGGGACGATGAGAGCAATGAACATACTTTGCCTGTGATGGACTGGCAGAGCCCCTCTGGGTTCCGGTTGCAAGCATTTCCTGGATAATATGAGGAGTATCGTCTACACAACCTTCCAGTGATCGTCCCTGGAACGCCCTGTTCGTAGGTGTATCTGAAAATAATAAGATTAGGTATTAGGCTGCTAGAGTAGGGCAGCACTGACGTGGCAGGCTTATGCAATGTATGATCATATAATGTAACTAAATCCCCATTATTTTAGCCGAGGTGAGGTGCCATTAAATAAAACTGTGCTCTCAAGTGGACATGTAGTGGATAAGGGAGTGTGCTGGATCTGGTGTAATCTAAAGATCTATATATTTGCATATGCCCACCCAGAATCCTTTGCGGTAGGAACATCACTTCAAATTTGTGATTTCTGTGGGAAAAGCAAGTGCCAATTTATATTGTGCATGACACCAAAAGATATGAAGGTTTAAAAAAAAAAAAAAAAAAGAAATAAAGCACACCACACAATTACATTTGCTTGTTTTGTGATAAGCTGCAATTCATCTGCTCAGGTGACAGTTGTCATATTCAGAGCAAATTGATGACCAGATCAGTGTATGATATGTTAAATTCATGGTTCAGAGTGGGATATTTTTGATTGCATGGGGAACTTACTTTGCAGTGGTATTAACTGAGAGAGTCTTGTCAAGAACAGTAACAGTTGAAGGAGCCTCTATAGACACACTATATTTTGGTGGCACTAGAGAGGGAAAAAAAAATAAAAAAATTATATAGATACACAGAAACGAACAGGTTATACAGAAGTGATTTGAGCAAAGTCCATTTCACATAAAGATTAGATAAAATACATCCCCCCGCTTGTGACCAAGTGACATTAACAACGAACAGATGTACAAGGCCTTAAGAACATAGTTACTACAAAGGCTCTACAGTGGGAGAGTAGTGGACGTCTGTTAACCAACAAACCATTATAGCTGGTCTGTGATGACACCAGACAATTGGTTTCAACTCCCCCCTCCCTTACCATATTCTTCAACCGGAACCTCTTGGGAAATCTGTTCACCCGATTCTCTCAGAGCTTCAATTCTGTAATGTCCTAGACTTGCGTCAGAGAGCAGAGTAAACTCTAGCGACACAATGCCGTGGTCGGACTCCAGATTCAGCCACTGGAACATCCGATTCCCAGATGGATCCTACGGGAAGGTTTATAAATAAAACTCTTGAAAAGAGGAGATTGAAACTAGGATTCCTCAGAAAGTGAATACAAATAGACCGTTTATAGAACATTGAATAAAGGATACACCATAATACAGTAAGTAAGGTTTCCCACACTATGCTGGGCTGCATGGAGAGTCAAGAAAGTAATCCAAAGCCCCCATTAGAAACACATTGAGAGAGAAGGGCATTCATTTACAAAAATAGAATATAGACATTTCTTACCACAGCATAGACTGCAGAGTACTGGGGAGAGAGGTTAAACAAGTATTAGAATGAATGATGGCAAGTCAGGATTTAGAGAATAGCAATACACACTTCATTAAATGAAACTATTGACCATTTCAAAAGGCAGTGCTTGTGTTATATCAAGTGAACATTAAGGGGACAAGCAAAGACCCCCTGTCCAACGGAGGAGAACATACTATGTACATGAATGTAGAGTGTGGCAGTTGGTTTGCTTCATGACACATTAACATGTGACAGAATATTCTTGAGAGGACAGTGTGACCCAACAAAATAAATACCATTCAGAAAGGAAGAGAACTTGTAAATAGATTGCAGATCACGGCTTGTGGTCAAAAAAAAGAAATAAAAGGCATACAGTAACAGGTTCAAGCAGCGGTTCCTAAACTGTGCCGGAGTGCCACAAGATATTTTCCCAGTGCTATAATCATAGCACCAGGTAATGTGCCTCCCCTCACCCCTGCCAGCTCTGCAGGACCAGAAGGGAGATCAGAGATCTCCCGCCAGCTAGCAGGGGAGGGAGGAGAGAGGACTTGGGAGCTCTAACCTGTAGCTTAGCCAGGTTCTCCTTTCGCAAGCTCAGTTATCACAGCAATGCTCCAAATCTTGCGAGAGTGAACTCCTGAGGCTGCTAGAGTTCATGGTCACCACTAGAACTTCCAGGGCTTCACCATCAGACCACAAGGATTGCCTTGTACAGTCCCCCTCCCAGACAAGGAGATATAGATAGATATCCCCATATCCCCCTTACTATATTCTTCAGCCATAAATAAATATTTCTACATTTCCCATCCTACCACCACAGAAACAATTGAGCAACTCACCAATGCCACTAACCCCTACCACAGGCCCCATCCCAGCAGATCCCAGGTAAGTGGTCAAACAGTTCAACTACTTACTCTAATAGGGCACTGATGGCACCATAACCACAACAAAGTGCCTATATGGTTTCTGTAAATAATATACCAGTACCCCTCCCAAGATTAGGTTCTGCATCTGTGCTTGAACAGCAAGCATGTCTGCCTAAAAAAGGAGTCAAGTATATGCTGCTGCGCTGTACAGATATACAGAACAGAACATTTTTCACTTTACTTGGGGTGCCTTGGAAAAATAAAAAATAAATAATTTGGAACCACTGAGTTAAAAGATGTCAGAGCAAAATAAATCCTACTCACCTTCTCCTCCACTGGCTCCAGCTTCTGATTCAGGGAGATTAGCCGGACCCGCACTGAATGATGGGATGAGAAGAGTCCAAATGAGACATTGTGGTGGGATTTGAAAACTTACTGATCTTTAAATCACATTGTAACAGATTGCACTGGCACCAACCTTAGAGGTTAATTGGGGGGAGTTCTACACCTCGGGAAGGAGTCCTGCTGCCCAACTGAACAAACTTTACTTACTTTGGGCTCAGGTGACCTCACAGTGAATGAAGATCAGTTATAGCTCTGACACTGGGAAAGTAAGGCAAAAAATAGGCAGCCACCAATGCATGCCATGCCGCTCATATTTCCTGTACTAGAAGTGCCACTAATATTATACATCATCTCACCTGTATCACTAGGTTTGTACAATGGCTTGTCAGTCTGAACTTTGTAGACATTGCCCAAGGGATCAATCACCAGGCTCCTACGTTCATAAAATCGTAGGGTTGAACCAGTAGCCAAAAAAGTAAGGAAGACTGGGGCAGCCGACTTTATTTTGGGTACCTGGAGGGAGAGGACAAACTGATCAAGAAAAATGTAAAGCCCAGAAGGCAGACAAGATACGGACTGCTACAATCTGGGGTGTCATTAGATCAGGTTATGACAAATGGTACCATGTGGTTGTACAGGCAAACCGAGAGTCTGTACATTGTCTCCAGATAACAATGCCTTCTAAATCGCGAGCATATGCTGCCAGACAGGTCATGTCAAACCAACCTTAAACTCATTGCACTTCATGAGATCCGCAGCTGGGATTTCTTCATCAAAGATGGTGTAGTTCTCCTTAAAGACCTCAACCGTTGCAAAAACATGTAGACTTTCATTGAGACGGACAAAGTTAACACACACTGTGGCATTTTCATCACTCTTCAGCAGAACTGGAGTAGAAAGAGCATATTGCCTGCAGATATACAAGGTATCAGCCAGTGGGAAATAATACACAGAATGTTTTACAACTCCCGGCAGGTTGTTGGTTGAAGTCAGCTTTCTCAATGAAAAGAAAATCTAGTGTATTTGCGCTTTATACACACAGTCAGGTTACAGCTGCTCCTAATACAGAATCCCACACCTGGCCAGAAAGAAGAGTAAGCTTCTGACTTATTTACCAAGATTAGAGCTCTAGAGTAGGTTTCTGTGAATGTATCATAGTATTCCCAGCATTGCCCACTGTGTACTGGCAGAGCACCAGAATGGGTATTGTGTATCTTGACATCTGATGTTGCTTTGACCTCCCATAACACAAATCAGCAGAACTCAGACTGTGTGCACTGTGAAATCCCACTGCATGGTCAGTGTGGCCATAGCATTATACAGTACCTGGGAGGAGAAGGGGAATGTCAATTACACGTGAATGAGCTACAAGCATAGGCCAATATTATTCACGCATTATGGCACAACAAATAAAGGTTTTCTAGAGACGGTTCTCATGTGAGACAACATCCATTGCTGGGATAGAAAACATTTCTATAAATCACAGACCGCGAGTGCCCAGCCTCTGCCCTTCTGTGGGTCTAGAGGGCCCAGACAGCAAGTGCCCAGCCTCTGCCCTTCTGTGGGTCTAGAGGGCCCAGACAGCAAGTGCCCAGCCTCTGCCCTTCTGTGGGTCTAGAGGGCCCAGACAGCAAGTGCCCAGCCTCTGCCCTTCTGTGGGTCTAGAGGGCCCAGACAACTTCTACCCATCTGTCATTTTATAGGGGGACTAGACAGCACACCTGGTTTCTATCATCTATAGATTTATAACCCGCCCATTGCTGGTATTACAGAAGGAACAGACCATGCGCCCTGCTTGTCCATACCTACAGCTTTATTGAGCACCCTTTAATAGCATAGAACACTACAGTCTATAAGTAAAGCAGACATATTTTACTTTAGTCGAGAAGAAACGAATGCACAATAAGCCTCAGGAGCCCAATCTCTTACTTCATCTATAACCAGTGTATTATTTCCCCCAAACACCTTAGCCATTAATCTGTGCTCATTCTCATGGCTCCCATATTCGGTTTTTGTTTCCGTCTCTGATAACACCCTTTGTTAATGTGGACAAATCTCTTACGCAATGGGCTGAGTGACAGAATAAGAGCCCATGAAGAGTTCTTCTATACTATTGCCAAGACTATATAATGTCCCTCTGGCAAATAAAGAGTGAACTGTGCAGAATGATAAGTGATGGGGCACTGCATCCAAACCACTTGAGATGAAGGGGACTGGGTGCCTATATAGTGTTCCTTTAACTTTGGATACATTACCCTATATACATGTAAGCACATCGAACAAGGCCCTCACCCTCCTGTGAGTCAAACTCTCCTTGTTGCAAATACTTGATGGTTAGTCCACCCATTGTACAGCGCTGCAGAATTTGTTGGCGCTTTATAAGGAAGACTACAACGTGCACCTTTCTGTATCGTGACTATATTTCAATATTTGTCATTGCAACCTCCCCCAAAAAGCCCACAGTGATCTCTTATTGCACACGCACTAATCCTCTAACAGTTTTCTGCATTGGTAATATGGGTTTATAAACCTTTGTAAAGCACACAATACTTAGAAGGTGCCAGGGACAAGTTTGGAGTGCAGAGATTATCAAATGCTGAACTGTGTGAGAGCACAAGGACACAAAGCTTTAGACCTGCTAAAAGTCCCCAAAATACAGATACCCACAATGTGACAGCCCCTCCCAGATTATAGACAGGCAGAGAGTACAAGTACCCAGAATACAGTAGAGGGACTGTTTCCCAAACTGATCACCTATATAACAGACAGAGGTTAACCTAGCACCTGTCACGTGACAATGATAGCAGTCACAGAGCATCCCAACATGTGAGAGTGAGCAGTCCATACTGTAAGACAATACACACAGAATACATTGTAGCTAGAACCTGTCCCTCTAAAACATGATAGAAAATATGAAGCTCTCCCACTCACGGCTTTGCTGTCCCCCCATTGATGGCAGCCAGCAGGGAGAATCCCAGGAGCAGAATGGGACAGATCATTGTGGCTGCTTGTTACCTGTCAGCACCTCACCTCCCTTAGCTTTATACACCTGGAGGGGGGCGGGGACTTCCTGCAGGTGTGTGATTTGCAGCCAATGCCAGTGTCACAGAGTCCTGGATTAGTCAGGATACACAGACAGAGAGCTTTAACCAGCTTATTCCTGTTTTATAAACTGCAGCGTTAAATAATCTCCCTATGTTTCCAATATTGGGGTTTATCCACTGAACTGTGAATTGTGATTCATTGTCAAACAGACAGGAAAACATCAAACCAAAATACACAACTTGGGCAATAGGGCCCCAGGTGGATAAACAGGGAGTATAGGGCACCTAGGGGGATAAACAGGGAGTATAATGCCCCAGGGGGGATAAACAGGGAGTATAGGGCCCCAGGAGGGTAAACAGGAAGTTTAGGGTCCCAGGAGGGTAAACAGGGAGTATAGGGCCCCAGGGGGGATAAACGGGGGAGTATAGGGCCCCAGGAGGGTAAACAGGGGAGTATAGGGCCCCGGGGGGATAAACAGGGGAGTGTAGGGCCCCATGGGGATAAACAGGGAGTATAGGGCCCCATGAGGGTAAACAGGGAGTATAGGGCCCCAGGAGGGTAAACAGGGAGTATAGGGCCCCAGAGGGGATAAACGGGGGAGTATAGGGACCCAGGAGGGTTAACAGGGAGTATAGGGCCCCAGGGGGGATAAACAGGGAGTACAGGGCCCCAGGAGGGTAAACAGGGAGTAAAGGGACCCAGGGGGGATAAACGGGGGAGTATAGGGTCCCAGGAGGGTAAACAGGGAGTATAGGGCCCCAGGGGGGATAAACGGGGGAGTATAGGGCCCCAGGAGGGTAAAGAGGGAGTATAGGGCCCCAGGGGGGATAAACAGGGGCGTATAGGGCCCCAGGAGGGTAAACAGGGAGTATAGGGCCCCAAGGGGGATAAACAGGGAGTATAGGGCCCCAAGAGGTTAAACAGGGGAGTATAGGGTCCCAGGAGGGATAAACAGGGGCGTATAGGGCCCCAGGAGGGTAAACAGGGAGTATAGGGCCCCAGGGGGACAAACGGGCCCTATATAGGGCCCCAGGGGTGTATAGGGCCCCAGGAGGGTAAACGGGAAATATAGGGCCCCAGGAGGGTAAACAGGGAGTATAGGGCCCCAGGGGGGATAAATAGGGAGTACAGGGCCCCGGGGGGGATAAACAGGGGGGAGTATAGGGCCCCAGGGGGGATAAACAGGGGAGTATAGGGCCCCAGGAGGGTAAATAGGGAGTATAGGGCCCCAGGAGGGTAAACAGGGAGTATAGGGGGAGTATAGGGCCCCAGGAGGGTAAACAGGGGAGTATAGGGACCCAGGGGGGATAAACGGGGGAGTATAGGGCCCCAGGGGGGATAAACAGGGAGTATAGGGCCCCATGAAGGTAAACAGGGAGTATAGGGACCCAGGAGGGTAAACAGGGAGTATAGGGCACCAGGGGGGATAAACAGGGAGTACAGGGCCCCAGGAGGGTAAACAGGGAGTATAGGGCCCCAGGAGGGTAAAGAGGGAGTATAGGGCCCCAGGGGGGATAAACAGGGGAGTATAGGGCCCCAGGAGGGTAAACAGGAGTATAGGGCCCCAGGGAGGGATATAGGGCCCCAGGAGGATATAGGGCCCCAGGGGGTAAACAGGGGGGTATAGGGCCCCAGGAGGGTAAACAGGGAGTATAGGGCCCCAGGGGGGATAAATAGGGAGTATAGGGCCCCAGGGGGGGATAAACAGGGAGTGTCACGAATGCACCCCTTGCCGTGACAGGGAGTATAGGGCCCCAGGTGGATAAACAGGGGAGTATAGGGCCCCAGGGGGATAAACAGGGAGTATAGGGCCCCAGGGGGGATAAACGGGGGAGTATAGGGCCCCAGGAGGGTAAACAGGGGAGTATAGGGCCCCAGGGGGGATAAACAGGGGCGTATAGGGCCCCAGGAGGGTAAACAGGGAGTATAGGGCCCCAGGGGGGATAAATAGGGAGTATAGGGCCCCAGGGGGGGATAAACAGGGAGTGTCATGAATGCACCCCTTGCCGTGACAGGGAGTATAGGGCCCCAGGTGGATAAACAGGGGAGTATAGGGCCCCAGGGGGATAAACAGGGAGTATAGGGCCCCAGGAGGATATAGGGCCCCAGGGGAATAAACAGGGGAGTATAGGGCCCCAGGAGGATAACCAGGGGAGTATAGGGCCCCAGGAGGTGCAGAGCATGGGGTCATGCAGTGGTGTATTTAGGATTTGTGCTGCCCTAGGCAGGAAGGTTCTTGGGCACCCCAACCAACCCTTAGTTTAAATTTTCCCCACCCCTTCCATTCAAGGCCGCACTTTGACTGACACTCACTGACACTCTAATGCATACACTCATTGACAGACACACACTCTCATATATACTGACAAACCCACACATCCAGTCACTGATTTCACACACTGATAGACAGATACACACTATTACTTGGACACGCACTGACAGACGCACACTCTCACTGACAGACGCAAGCACTGACAGACGCACGAACTCACTGACCGACACATACACACTCACTGACCTACACATTCACTGACTGACACACACACATTCACTCACAGACACACACATTCACTTAAACACACACATACACATTCACTCACAGACACACACTCACAGATGCACACACTCATTCACTCACTCACAGACACACACACACATTTACTCACAGACACACACACACACACAAACATTTCCCCCAACACTCACAATTTTTTTAATATTTTTTTATTTTAAATCCAACCAGCCTCCCTGGGAGAGCTGGAGTGGATTAATTACCTGTCCAGTAGGGCTGCTGGTCGGGCAGGCAGGGATCGGACAGGCAGAGTAGGTGGCGAGGGAGCTCTGATTTTCCTGCTCAGGTCCCTCGCACACTGTTTAGTGATGCCAGGAGCAGGTCTGACGTCATATTACGGCTCCTGGCTTCATTAAGCGGCGCGGAGGGAGCTGAGCAGGAAGAGCTGAGGTGAGTATGCTCCCTCGCTGCCCGCCGCCAGCCTCGGGGCGGCTCAAAAGTGGCCAGCTCTTGAGCACCCCAGGACACGAGGCAAGAAAGGGATCTGCCTGGGCGTTTGGGGTGGCTTTTTTTTTCCACCCGCTGCAAAGTGCTGCCCAAGGCAGATGCATTGTTTGCATCATGTAAGATACGTCCCTGGGGTCATGTCACACATGGAGATTCATGTCATTTTCCACATTTATGTCTTGTTCAGCTATTTTCACCTTAAATTCACAACAATTTGCAGTTTAGTGATGTAGCGGATCCCTTGCTAAACTGTGGACCAGTTTACCCTATGATGTGTGTGCTGTCCTGATTTCCCTTTCCTGTATGTTTCCTATCCCAACCTTGTGTTTCCCATTGTATTTGTCAAATTACCTGCTCCCCACTCTCTCGAATGGGCACCACCCCACTATCCCCCTTTAGAATGTTTTTGTAGAACCACAAAACCGCAAGAGTAGCCTTGGTGCGTGCCGACCCTGGGTGGCGGCCCGTTCATTAGACAACCACTCAGCCTGATTTCACTGAACTATTTTGGGTAGGCGACTCATATGCGTCAGTCTAAACTATTCGCCTGTTGTGTTTTTGCTGCGTTTGTGAGATCTGAGTGCTTTTGGGATATGTTGGGCGTTCAGATCCAGGCTATCCAGGGATATAGTACATAGTACAGGGATATAGTTGTGGCTGCCAATAAATCAGTTCCTCTTCACCCTCAACATAGAGCCTCGTCTCATGTGTGGAGGGAACAGCTATATTCACTCTGGGGATTGCTATACTCATACTCCCTTGGATTACAACACGGTGCTACCTGTCTTACTCTCAAGATTAGGAGGTCTACCCACTGGAAGCTGGATCCTGGTCTTGGGTCAAGGGTGGGTGGAGCACAGTGAGACCCCAACCAAGCTGTAACGCTGGCTGTGGGGTTTACAGTGTTATGGTGTCTGGTGAAGCGCTTGAAAGTACTCCAAGGTACTTGGAAGCAGCGATTGGTGGAGGCACACCGTCAGGGTTGCCAGGTGGTCCGCCACAGTGATGCTCTCAGCCAATCACTGCTCTCCATTGCTTGTACAGATTAGTCTATATTGGGTCACGAGTAAGGTACGTGCCATATCTATGAAATGGAAAAATAATAATGAATTCATAGATATTATTTCTGTGTCAGGTACATAAGAGAAGATAGAGCCAAATGTTTCCATTTGGATTCAGGTTGGCCTGGAACAAAGGAGGTGGTCACTTATTATTTCTATAGGTACGCCTTAACTCCACCCCTGGGCAAGACTTCCACAGGGTATAACAAATAAAGAGAAGAGACAGTGCTGGTTAACAAACAGGCAGCAACCCTTTAAAGGGAATCCCTCCAAACCCTTTTAGAACAAGAAGAGTGAAAAAAATAAGAGCAAGGGCTGCGCCACAGTAAATAGTAAGTAAATATTGTCCAATTCCAATGATGAAGTAAATATAAAACCTAGATATCCTCACTGACGTCTTTAAAGTGCTGTCTACAGGGGCAAGGTCCTCGGACGTTTTGTAGTTCCACTTATATGTTAAATAAAAGAATATGGACAAACAATAGTGCAATATGTATAGCTCAGATGAGAACACTGGATAAAGATAATGGTAGAGAACTCACATTTATAAGAGCTCTATCCAGCTGTAGGGTAAAACGCGTATAGAGGTATAATCCCCGCTTGTGGGATATATGGTGAGTACCTCTCTGTCACTGGTGTCCAATACTCAAAAGAGAGGAGAAACCAGAGACAGCCAATAGTGCTCTCTGTATAACAATCTCAGTGGTAATTAATTCAAATGGTACTTACAAGTGGAGAGCAGACTTACTGCTCTTTGATGGAATGATCCCCACCTAGGATTTCTTTGGGTACAGGAAACTTCCAGGAATTTAAAACCAGGGTAATAAAAAAACAGGATAAAAAAACCAAAACTAGGATAATAAAATCTTTATTATGTATAATAAAATGTTTGGATACTGTATGACTGTAAATCATACAATATCCAAACATTTTATTATACATAATAAAGATCCACATTTACTCAATGTATTGGTATAAAAAAATGCTTTACCCCCTGGCGAGGGGGGATATAAAAAAGATACTTGGAAAAACCGAAATGGAATGGGTGTATAATTTACAGACTCTTATACCCCATGGTCTTAATGCAGACTTTGATCTGCATAATTTTCTGTGATAAAAAGAGATTATGCATCTATTATTTTTGTTTTTATATCCCTTTTATTGTTTATTGTTGTTTATTATTATTTATGTATTTATTATTTATGTTATTCTACATTGTGGATAAGTTGATTCATATTGTTAATATTCATCTTTCATTTTCATCTTACTAAGTGAATTTAAGAATATAAACTTTTCCCCTATTTTGTTTGGGGATATAAGCAGAGGATTAACCGTATTGCCAATAGCTAGTTCACTATTCATTAGTATGTATAATCTCTAATGATCCAAAAAGGACGGTTTTCTTTTTATAACGTTATTTACCCTTGCCCTCCATAATATGGCCGCTCTTTTCTGTCCCTGCCCTCCCCAAGATGGCCGCGACCTTCCTCTATCGCTGGTCCATCCCACCACAAGGTATATATCCAATGATTTGGAGGGGTGTTGGTGTACTTGTTTTGGGCAAAGATCTAATTTTGAAGTAAGTCATCATCTTTCCTCCCAGAGACCCCTTGGGGCAGAAGTCTTACTTTGAAGAGCTGAGTATGTGATTAGGGCTTTCTGTTATATTATCCCTTTTGCTTTCTTTCTGTTGTTGGTGTAACTCATTTTGATTGTTATCTATATTTTTGTATCCACTGTGACTATTTTTTGCTCATAATAAATATTCATTTATTAAGCTCTGCCTTTGTCTGGTAAAGAATCACGTTACCTGAAGAGACTAATGAGTATTGTTGCAATTCCTTAATATTGTACTAAGTAATATTTGGTGGGTTTTATTATTGATTTACCTGGGGGACCAAGGCACCCCATTCATAAATTATCTTGGTGGTGGCAGCATTAAAATAGTAATATTTATATTATTATATTTAAGTGTGGGTTGTGTTAAGGGGGATTTTGTCATTATTTCCGGTCTAGTGCAGTCAAATAGTGAACTTTAACCCTTTCACCACCACAACTACATCACACACACTCTTGGAGTAGGGTGCGTTCATGACAGTGTGGTCACGTGATGCTCTCAGCCTATCATTGCTCTCCACTGATTGTACAGATTAGTATGGTCACATGATGCTCTCTGCCAATCACTGCTCTCCACTGATTGTACAGATTAGTATGGTCACGTGATGCTCTCAGCCAATCACTGCTCTCCACTGATTGTACAGATTAGTATGGTCACGTGATGCTCTCAGCCAATCACTGCTCTCCATTGATTGTACAGATTAGTATGGTCACATGATGCTCTCCGCCAATCACTGCTCTCCATTGCTTGTACAGATTAGAACGGTCACGTGATGCTCTCAGCCAATCACTGCTCTCCACTGATTGTACAGATTAGTATGGTCACATGATGCTCTCTGCCAATCACATGATACTTTCATCACTGGTACAGTTAACAAGGAAGGGCCCAAGTGGAATCGGCTATGAGGTGCTGAGGGCGGCCAGGGACGTTAATTCACTGTTACACCATAAGTAAATGGTAGACTGGTGCATGAATAATTTTTTCCGAAAATGTGACATTTTCCAGGACTCCTATATTTTGCCATATGTCACTTTGCTAAGCAGAATTTCGATACAGAAAACAAGATTCAGAAACTAATAAAACAAAACAAAAAGGCACAAAAATGGGCCAATTGGTGAAATGCAAATCATACGCCCAGTACGATATAATGTATATATTTTATAATACACTGATAGGAGCAGTGCCTGCCATTTGGCTCAAAGATCCACCGATAAAAAGTAGCCAATAGAGGTATAAACATGAGGAGCAGTATATATTTATTATATATTATAACATGTGTCTAATATGTTATATATTTACAATATATTATACATTTGTCCAATATGTTATATATTTATTATATATTATACATTTGTCCAATATGTTATATATTTATTATATATTATACACGTGTCCAATATGTTATATATTTACAATATATTATACATGTGTTCAAAGCGTTATATATTTATAATATATTATACATTTGTCCAATATGTTAAATGTTTATTATTTAATTAACATTTGATGACTGTGTCCTAGCCATTGTTACGTACTCTGTGTGCATTCAGGACTCTGTCCAAATGGCCGAGAGCCAGATTATTTCCATATGCCGATTTAAATACCTGAGTCACAAATCTTACAACAATACAACAATATTTAGGTAGGGATTAATGTTGAGCAATAAGCTGTACTCACGCCACTTGTTGTTGTTCACTAAAGTGAGAATTCAAAGTGAATGTCAAATTTAAGATCAAAGTATCCAAACGGGACACGTTCTCTAAACCAGCTATGCTTCGTGTTCAGTTACCTGGACCTGAACTGTGATAGTCACTGAGAATTAACTATGCTTTGGCCCTGACAGTGTTACATATTTTATTTCCTAGAGTCCAACGGCAATTTGGGAGATGAGTTTGGAAATGTTTAATCTAGAATATGTGGCGTACATCCTGTTTGACAAAAGCCCTGCTTTAAGAACCCCCAGTACAATGTATATTTTTCCCATTAATCTTTATTGAAGATTTTTTTTCATTATCATTACATACATTAATACATAAACCAAAAAGATAAGACTAATAAACATAATAATCCAATTATATTGCTAGATAATATTATGTTAAGCAGTACAAAGGATTAATTTGCCAATACATAACAATACGTAAAAAATAAATAAATAAAAGGAACACACAACAGACAGAATTCTGTATTTCCTCCAAAGAAATAAAGTTTCACTAATAAAACACAAGAGGATTTACATTGGTTGGTTGGGTTTTTCCGAATATTTCCAGATCTGCATGTTGGTGATCACCACTGGTATGTTTCATTGTGTAAAACAATGACCTCCTCTTGTAGGTTTTGGGGCTTCTTTAAGGCGATATCAATCTCTAAAGAGCAAATGCTCACCTCCAAAATATTAATTTGAAATGTCAACAATAAGCAGTTATATATAAATGTATTTAACAAAAAGTAAGGAACCTCTCTGACTACTCTAACTTATTGATGAAGAATAAAGACAGTTGGTGCACATTGTTCACACTATACTTGGAATGTAAGACATAAAATAAAACATTTAAAATAAACTACAACTTAACTTTTTTTAATTGGATTCTCTGTTTTCTTTTCAATTTATGTTAAAGATTTAGCACATGACATCAAAATCCAGTAACCACAAGGTGAACACTGCACACATAGAAGAAAAACATTGTTTAACTTCTCAGTTGTCGAACTGCCAGCCGGTGGGGTTGGGGGGAGGGGGCATCACAAGGTTTATTTATAAAAGTCCCAATTTCTCTTAAAATCTGCATTTTGTTGCCTTTTAAAGGTCCAAGTTGCCTTTTCCCATTAGCAAGAACTGGAATTGTATGAACTTCACCCACCAGAGGAAGACAAGAGTTCAGGTACAGGTTGTCCAGAAGGCTGTCAAGGACATCTTCGAAGCCAACTTTCCATATTGGACGTGACCACACTTTTTCATTAAGACGTTTGTAATGAGCATAGACTTTAACGAGATCTAATTTGTTTGTTAATTAATCTGGCACTGTCATATGAATGCTGTTTGATTGGTTTTGATTTGGCAATATTAGGAAGGAAGAATGTAGGTTACATAGACCTGTTCTCCATCTCTTCCTCTTGGCAGCTCTCAGGAACTATCCCTGCTCTGAGCTAACATTTGCGCAATCTTTTGTGACATATTTTCTGATTGCATAATCGCTTGTTCTGCTGATTCCACTCACACCTTAATTGAACCCATGATTTGTTTCAATACCACCCACCAAACAAACAAAATTATATTGAAAATGCAGATATTTTTTTTTATTATTTGTAAATAATGGACATACATAAAAAATAAATCAAATTAATCCCAACGCAGCTGCTCCTACATCTCTCTGCATCAAGCAAACTGTGCAATATGTCAGGAACCTAGTGTATATGAAATGGATGAATGCAACATGGGTCATGTGTACTAATAGGCACATGTGATGCTAAATGCAGAGATGGGGAGCCACAGAAACATGGGAGAGAAGTTGCGTGAGCATGACTCCTTGATTGAATAACTAGATAGAATTAAAATGTCAGCTTTTACGAAATGTAAGGTCAGATGAGATCTGTGAAGGCTTGAAATTTGTCATTTAATTCTGTATTACACACTTAATCCCTGCAGCACACTGTAGTGGTTATGGTGTCAGGATTCTCCAGGGGCCATCGTACTGTTCACATGATTTGACACTTGTTTGCGCCCTGCAGCCATTCTTAACAGATATTGCTAAATCAGAATTGCATACTTCCACATGAATGATAACCAGTAACTCACGGGAGGTTGGGAGTCACCACACTCCGGGTGACAAGCAGGAGCGGTGTACACACTCGCTGCAGTGGAGGATATTCATGACAGAGAGCTCTGAGCAATGTGCAGTGAGTAGAGGGGGGCTTAATGGCATATACACTGATCAGCCACCCAATAAACCCACTGACAGGTGAAGTGAGTTACACTGATTATAGTGTTACAATGGCACATGTCAAGGGATGGGATATATCAGGCAGCAAGTGAACAGTCAGTCATGTGTTGGAAGCAGAAAAAGGGCCAAGAGAAAAATAATGATGGATAGACTGGGTCAAAGCATCTCCAAAACTGCGGGCCTTGTAGAGTGTTCCCGGTATGCGGTGGTAAGTACCTACCAGAAGTAGTGCAAGGATGAACTTGGCCATGAGCACCCAAGGCTCTTTGATGCATGTGGGGAGCAAAGGCAGGCCAGTCTGGTCTGATTACACAAAATAGCTACTGTAGCTCAAATTGCTCTAAATCTTAATGCTGTGTTGGATCTGATATAGATCCAAATATTGATCTTTATTATATTCAGAGGAATCCCAAATTATTATTACAAGTGCACTTGGAGAAGCGAGAATTAGACACCAGACACCTGTTTGTTATCAAAATAAACCTCTGTCGTTAATTCTTTAGTTGGGTTTTTATACATTAAAAAGTAAGTAAAAACAGAACAAAGAGTAAGCGCTAGCTAATATGAGGGCAGCAACCCTATAAGGGAATCCCTCAAGAACCCTTAAAAATAACGCAGAGAGAGAAAGAATAAAAAATAAGGGCTGCGCCAATACACAAATAAAAATAGCAAATAGTCCAAATAAATAGCTGTAGTAAAACAAGAAAGTCTTATCTAGAATATGCTCTTTGAGGTCATGGGATCTATCCGTGCTTGATCCGGAGCAATTGTCCTTTATATGTTCATCCGTGAGAATCCGCTCGTATATAGAAGATAAAAGAGTGGAGAGCCAATAGTGTAAAATGTTTTAAACAATAAAAATGAATAAAAAGGGAAGAATAAAACTCACATTTGAAAGAGCTAAACTTGCTCTAGTATAGAAGGCGTACAGCGGTTTGATCCCCGCTTATGGGATATAGGGTGGACTTCCTCCGTCAGTGGTGTATCCGACAAAGGCGGGAGCAGAACAACTGCTCCTTGACGTAGCGCTGGTGGTATAATCCCCACCTAGGATTTCTTGGAGTCCGGGATGTTGAGAGAATGCCAGGTGATAAATAAATTAGAGTGTATAAAAGGATAATTGGCACAGATAAAAAGTAACCAAATATACTTTAATATATATAAAATACACAATTAAAAGTCCATAAACGCGTTTCGCCAACAATGGCGTTATCAATATGGGGTAAGAACCTGAAACCTGGCATAACATTGTTTATATAACAACTGTAATTCTATAAAATTGGCGCCATAAGTGAGCAGCCAATCAACAAAGAGTTAAAACATAAAGGGATAAAACAGTGTAAAAATAGGAAAATCAATACTCTTTTACAATAATATATTCATTATAAATATTATGGCATTAATACATATAAAAAACGAAAAGTGTAACTCAATATTTGTTACTTAATGTGCACGGTCATGTGACCGGCACCATGCCGCTGGGGAGTATGGGAGTGGTAGTATAGGCGCCGGCGCGCACTGCGCAGCCGCCGGCGTCTATGTAACGAGTAAGAGGGAGACGTCAGCTCGCACACTGATTGCGGCTGACGTCAATAGGAGGGGTGGGGCGACGGCGGCGCGCACAGAAATGCGGCCGTCGTCAGGGAAACCAAATAAACAGAAGACGGCGAGCACAAGGCTGCAGCCGTCGTCTAGGCAACAAGGGAAGCTTGTCGGCACGTAAAAAGTGCGGCCGACCAAGCTATTGAAAAAAAGGGGGAACATGAATAGAAAGACAAGATTAAAATCAAAAAAACATATGACATAAAACAAATAAAAGGATGTAGAGTATAAAATAGATATGGGAAGGTGTACTGACTACTAATAAAAAAACAACTGATAAAAGAAGATTGTGTGTAAAAATTAAAAATAAAAATATCATAAAAAAATATTATAAAAAATTATAAAAAATTAAACAAATCAAAGTCTACATTGAGACCATGGGGTGTAAGAGTTTGGAGTCTGTACACCCACTCCATTTCTATTTTACCTAAAATATTTTTAATATTTCCACCCCTCCAGGGAATCACACATTTTTTTATGCCTATACATTTCAGCATACTGGGGTCTCTGTTGTGTTGAATAAAATGTTTGGATACTGAACGATTCTGGTATCCATTTTTGATGTTTCTGCAATGCTCGCTTAGGCGTGTTTTTAAGCACCTTGTGGTCATTCCAACATATTGGAGACCACAGGGACATTCGAGCAGATATATAACATTTTTAGTAGAACAATTAATAAAATCATGAATTTACGTATTTTAAACAAACACGAATTCAATTTCTTAAACAATAAATTTCCCGTTACTCCAGTTATATACTTCCTTCCTAAAATCCATAAAAATTAAACTGTACCACCTGGGAGGCCTATTGAGTCTGGGTGTGTTACGCTAACAGTGGATACGGTGACCAGTGCCACCACTTAGATCTGGTGTCACAATAGCTTGGATTTAAAAAAAGAACCACTTTTTTCACTGTTATAGATTGAATAGCAGTCAGTGTCCTTAAAGCGGGTGTGTTATGCTAACAGTGGATACGGTGACCAGTGCCACCACTTATATCTGGTGTCACAATAGCTTGGATTTAAAAACAAAAAACTTTTTTCACTGTTATAGATTGAATGGCAGTCAGTGTCCTTAAAGCGGGTGTGTTACGCTAACAGTGGATACGGTGACCAGTGCCACCACTTAGATCTGGTGACACAAAGCTTGTATTTAAAAACAAAAAACACTTTTCACTGTTATAGATTGAATAGCAGTCAGTGTCCTTAAAGCGGGTGTGTTACGCTAACAGTGGATACGGTGACCAGTGCCACCACTTAGATCTAGTGTCACAATAGCTTGGATTTAAAAACAAAAAACTTTTTTCACTGTTATAGATTGAATAGCAGTCAGTGTCCTTAAAGCGGGTGTGTTACGCTAACAGTGGATACGGTGACCAGTGCCACCACTTAGATCTGGTGACACAAAGCTTGGATTTAAAAAAACCCCCACTTTTTTCACTGTTATAGATTGAATAGCAGTTACTTATCTTCAAGCAGGTGTGTTACGCTAACAGTGGATACGGTGACCAGTGCCACCAATTAGATCTGGTGACACAAAGCTTGGATTTAAAAAAACAAAACACTTTTTTCACTGTTATAGATTGAATAGCAGTCAGTGTCCTTAAAGCGGGTGTGTTACGCTAACAGTGGATACGGTGACCAGTGCCACCACTTAGATCTGGTGACACAAAGCTTGGATTTAAAAACAAAAAACACTTTTTTCACTGTTATAGATTGAATAGCAGTCAGTGTCCTTAAAGCGGGTGTGTCAGCCCTACAGCGTGTACTCTGCCAGTTTACAGTGCCACTCATATCATACCACCAGAATGCGTCATTGCAGAGCTCTGCAGTGTGGCATTTTTTTTGTGTGTCTGCCTCTGACAACAGCGATGCCATTTGCAACCTGTGCCAAAAGAAACTGAGTCGTGGGAAGTCCAACACCCACCTAGGTACAACTGCTTTGCGTAGGCACATGATCTCACATCACAAACGCCTATGGGATCAACACATGAGTACAAGCAGCTCGCCTACTCTAAGCCGCCAGCCTCCTCCTGGTCCAGCAGCTTCAGCCACGTCAACCACTGCTGTCCTCCTTGTCCCCTCTCAACCATCCGCCACTCCGCCTCCCGCCTTGAGCAGTTCACGCTCATCTTCCATAACCTCCTCGGCTGAGTCCTCTTCTGCTGCTGCGTCTTGCTCCACATCAACGGATACGGGACGTAACAGTGATTAAACTGATAACAATAGTACTAAACACACCACTCCTATCTGGTGGCACATTAGATTGCACGCTCCACATCAACGGCACCCCCCCCAGCTCCCCAGGTACTATTCCACATCCCGGATACGGCAGTGTCACGCCGTCTTGGGTTTGACTTGCTTGAAAGCAGAGAGTCACACCGGACAAGCACTCCTGTCCGCCCTGAACGCACAGGTGGAAAAGTGGCTGACTCCGCAGCGACTGGATATCGGCAAAGTGGTTTGTGACAACGGAACAAATTTGTTAGCGGCATTGAAGTTGGGCAAGTTGTCACATGTGCCGTGCATGGCACATGTGTGTAATCTGATTGTACAACGCTTTGTGCATAAGTACACAGGCTTACAGGACGTCCTGAAGCAGGCCAGGAAGGTGTGTGGCCATTTCAGGCGTTCCTACACGGCCATGGCTCACTTTGCCGATATCCAGCGGCGAAACAACATGCCAGTGAGGCGCTTGATTTGCGACAGCCCGACACGCTGGAATTCAACACTCCTAATGTTCGACCGCCTGCTCCAACAAGAAAAAGCCGTTAATGAATATTTGTATGACCGGGTGCTAGGACAGCCTCTGGGGAGCTGGGAATTTTTTTGCCACGTTACTGGACGCTCATGCGCAATGCCTGTAGGCTCATGCGTCCTTTTGAGGAGGTGACAAATTTAGTCAGTCGCACCTAAGGCACCATCAGCGACATCATACCATTTGTTTTCTTCCTGGAACGTGCCCTGCGAAGAGTGCTGGATCAGGCCGTAGATGAGCGTGAAGAGGAAGAGGAAGAGTTGTGGTCACCATCACCTCCAGAAACAGCCTTATCAGCATCGCTTGCTGGACCTGCGGCAACGCTGGAAGAGGATTGTGAGGAAGAGGAGTCAGAGGAAGAATGTGGCTTTGAGGAGGAGGAAGAGGAGGAGCAAGACCAACCACAACAGGCATCCCAGGGTGCTCGTTGTCACCTATCTGGTACCTGTGGTGTTGTACGTGGCTGGGGGGAAGAAAATACCTTCATTGACATCAGTGAGGAGGAGGAACGGGAAATGACAACCTTGTGCAAATGGGGTCTTTCATGCTGTCGTGCCTGTTGAGGGACCCTCGTATAAAAAGGCTGAAGAAGAACGACCTGTACTGGGTGTCCACGCTACTAGACCCCCGGTATAAGCAGAAAGTGGCGGAAATGTTACCGAATTACAACAAGTATGAAAGGATGCAGCATTTGCAAAATAAATTGAAAAGTATGCTTTACACAGCGTATAAGGGTGATGTCACAGCACAACGGGAATCTAACAGGGGAGAGGTGGAAGTCATCCTCCTCCCTCCCATGACCACCCTCGGGTAAGCACAGTACTTTTAGAGGTTGTTGATGGAGGACATATGACCTTTAAGTCCTACAGACGCCATTGAAGCTCCTTCGGGATCCACCCTCAGAGAGCGACTCGACCGACAGGTAGCAGACTACCTCGCTTAACTGCAGATATCGACACTCTGAGGAGCGATGAACCCCTTGACTACTGGGTGTGCAGGCTTGACCTGTGGCCTGAGCTATCCCAATTTGCAATAGAACTTCTGGCCTGCCCTGCTTCAAGTGTCCTGTCAGAAAGGACCTTCAGTGCAGCAGGAGGTATTGTCACTGAGAAGAGAAGTCGCCTAGGTCACAAAAGTCTAGATTACCTCACCTTTATTAAGATGAATGAGGGATGGATCCCGAAGGGACTGACACTGGGCGATACATTAGATTAAAAAAGGCCTGATGAGATGAGCTGCCTTGGGTTGCCAAATGGTCCACACGCCAAGCTGTATTTTTAGCTCGAATGCCGGTTGACTTGTTGACTTATCCGGCCACCAAATTAGGGTTCAAGCCGCCATGTTTTAGGGCACTTTCTGCCTGTGAAACAAACATCACTATTATAGATTGAATAGCAGTTAGTTATCTTCAAGCAGGTGTGTCAGCCCTACAGCGTGTACTCTGCCAGTACGCTGCCACCTCCTCTACTCCTCCTACTCCATCCTCTTCCATAACCTCCTCGGCTTAGTCCTCTTCTGCTGCTGCGTCTTGCTCCACATCAACGGATAGGGGGCGTAACAGTGATTAAACTGATAACAATAGTACTAAACACACCACTCCTACTGGTGGCACATTAGATTGCACGCCCACATCAACGGCACCCCCCCAGCTCCCCAGGTACTATTCCACATCCCGGATACGGCAGTGTCACGCCGTCTTGGGTTTGACTTGCTTGAAAGCAGAGAGTCACACCGGACAAGCACTCCTGTCCGCCCTGAACGCACAGGTGGAAAAGTGGCTGACTCCGCAGCGACTGGATATCGGCAAAGTGGTTTGTGACAACGGAACAAATTTGTTAGCGGCATTGAAGTTGGGCAAGTTGTCACATGTGCCGTGCATGGCACATGTGTGTAATCTGATTGTACAACGCTTTGTGCATAAGTACACAGGCTTACAGGACGTCCTGAAGCAGGACAGGAAGGTGTGTGGCCATTTCAGGCGTTCCTACACGGCCATGGCTCACTTTGCCGATATCCAGCGGCGAAACAACATGCCAGTGAGGCGCTTGATTTGCGACAGCCCGACACGTTGGAATTCAACACTCCTAATGTTCGACCGCCTGCTCCAACAAGAAAAAGCCGTTAATGAATATTTGTATGACCGGGGTGCTAGGACAGCCTCTGGGGAGCTGGGAATTTTTTTGCCACGTTACTGGACGCTCATGCGCAATGCCTGTAGGCTCATGCGTCCTTTTGAGGAGGTGACAAATTTAGTCAGTCGCACCGAAGGCACCATCAGCAACATCATACCATTTGTTTTCTTCCTGGAGCGTGCCCTGCGAAGAGTGCTGGATCAGGCCGTAGATGAGCGTGAAGAGGAAGAGGAAGGCCCCAAATTTGTTGTGATCTGTGAGTAAGGTAAACGGTTGTCCATACAAGTAGGTTGCAGCTTTTTGAGGGCCCACACCACCGCCATGCACTCCTTTTCAATGGTAGTGAATATACTTCGCTGTGCAAAAGTTTACGGCTTAGATAAGCCCCGGGTTGCTAGCCACCATCTGCTCCGACTTGGCTCAATACTGCTCCCAATCCAAGCATAGAAGCGTCTGTATGGACGAGAAAGTGTTTAGTTGGATCAGGAGAAGAAAAGTACAGGATTTAATGAGCGCCGTCTTGAGCTGTTGGAAGGCCTGTTCACATTCTGGGGCCCATACTACTATCTTGGGGAGGTTTTTACACGTTCCTATATGGCACCTACTGGGCTTTAGGGTCAGTCCGGACTCCCTAATCCGGTCTATTACGGCTCCTATGTGGGTCAGGTGTTCGGGCCAGGAGCAGCTAAAATGTCTATACCATCCAAGTAGGTGTGTATCAGTGTGTATCAGGGATCCTTAGGACAGGTGTCAATCCATATCTGCCAAGTGACCCTATGTAGGGGGAACAGTCTCTATTCTGCTCTGTGTCAGTGTATCAAGTGGTCTCGAGGACAGGTGTCAATCCATATCTGCCAAGTGACCCGATGTAGGAGGAACAGTCCCTATTCTGATCTGTGTCAGTGTGTATCAGGGATCCCTAGGACAGGTATCAATCCATATCTGCCAAGTGACCCTATGTAAAAAAGGCCTGATAAGATGAGCTGCCTTGGGCTAAAAATGGTCCACACGCTGCTGTATTTTAGCTCTGAATGCCGGTTGACTTGCGTGACTTATCCGCCACCAACTAGGGTTCAAGCCGCCAGTGTGTACTTTAGAAATGGCTTTATAAAGCAGTGTGTACTTTATAAATGGCTCCACCTGCCACCCGTACAGCAACACAGTCTCCAGTTAGGAGGACCGACCAAGCATCTTCTTCCATCTGCCTGTTACAGAAATGACTGCCGTGTACACGACCACTGATAGGAGACGCGGAAGGTATTAAACTGATAAAAATAGTACTAAACACACCGCTCCTATCTGGTGTCACATTAGCTTGACCGCGCAGTGCCCCAAATTTGCAGTAAGAGGACCGACCAAGCCTCTTCTTCCATCTCCCTGTTACAAAAATCAATGCGTGTACACGTCCACTGATAGGAGACGCGGAAGGTATTAAACTGATAAAAATAGTACTAAACACACCACTCCTATCTGGTGTCACATTAGCTTGACCGCGCAGTGCCCCAAATTTGCGGTAAGAGGACCGACCAAGCCTCTTCTTCCATCTCCCTGTTACAAAAATCAATGCCGTGTACACGTCCACTGATAGGAGACGCGGAAGGTATTAAACTGATAAAAATAGTACTAAACACACCACTACTATCTGGTGTCACATTAGCTTGACCGCGCAGTGCCCCAACTTTAATGTGATCTGTGAGTAAGGTAAACGGTTGTCCATACAAGTAGGTTGCAGCTTTTTGAGGGCCCACACCACCGCCATGCACTCCTTTTCAATGGCAGTGAATATGCTTCGCTGTGCAAAAGTTTACGGCTTAGATAAAAATCAATGCCGTGTACACGTCCACTGATAGGAGACGCGGAAGGTATTAAACTGATCAGAACAATACTAAACACACCACTCCTTTTTTTTGGTGAGGCTTTACAGGACAGAGTGCTTCTCCACGGGAAATGTTAACTCACGGGCAGCTGGCTCATCAAGGAACCACAGCAGCTTTCCATGTACAGGTAAGACACGTGCAGCCGGTAAGGGTTCAGGCTCTTCTTCCTGGAGGATATGCTGCAAGCCTGTTGAACGAGGTGACCTTGCTCGGGTCAGAGGTGTACGGTTCCTAAAATGGCTGCCATATACACGTCCACTGATAGGAGACGCGGAAGGTATTAAACTGATCAGAACAATACTAAACACACCACAAATAAGGTTTCTCTCCTGTATGGCTCCTCAAATGATGCTTAAGATTAGAAGCGGCTGAAAAGCATTTCTCACACTCCGAACAAAAATATATTTTTTTAACATTCTTTCCACTTTGAACGAAATGACGTTTGGGAAGAGATTAACATAATTAAACACAGGCAGTAAAAATACAGTTTTTAGCCATACACTGTAACTTTAAAACTACACATCCCATCTTCATAATTACATATTTGGAATCAGCACACTTAAAAACATAAACATAACCAAAAATCAGCCAAATCCATCCAGGGGTTAAAAAGTTAGCTGGAGGTCCCTTTATGACCGACTGCAAGCACATTTTCCTGCCCAAAACAGTTCCATAGATTTGGGCTGTGAGGTCGGTCTATTTCAGGCTGAAAAAACGACTAAGTCGCATCGCTGAATGGGACTTAGTCTCACCCAGCTTTAAATAAGAGCTGAGAAAAGCGCGGCTGAAAAGACTAAGTCCCATAAGCTGAATGGGACTTAGTCTCACAACTAAATAATTTCCATTTACTGAACCAAGTGGGAAATAGCAAGGCAGGCACAAAGGGTTTGCACCAGGTCTGGGGACACGGGGGACACCGTCTTAAAGGGGCCGTGTCCCCAACAAGTCTGGGGACACGGCCTTAAAGGGGCAGTGTCCCAATCTTCCTGATGTCCCAAAAAAGGTGTTTAAAGGGCCAGCACCAGTCACATAAAGAGTCCATAAGCCCCAATATGCCCACCGACGGTCTTAAAGGGCCATACACACCAAATAAAAGTGCATACATTTTCACAATCTCCCAGGGGCCATAGTCATGCGGGAGGAGGCTGGCAAAGAGGCTTCTCCACAACCCAGGGAAACAGGGCAATTTGCCATTTAAAGGGCCCGTTACAAATAGCAGTTGTAACAAGGTGTCAATCCATATCTGCCAAGTGACCCGATGTAGGGGGACCAGTCCCTATTCTGCTCTGTGTCAGTGTGTATCAGGGAACCTTAGGACAGGTGTCAATGCATATCTGCCAAGTGACCCGATGTAGGGGGAACAGTCCCTATTCTGCTCTGTGTCAGTGTGTATCAGGGATCCTTAGGACAGGTGTCAATCATATCTGCCAAGTGACCCTATGTAGGGGGACCAGTCTCTATTCTGCTCTGTGTCCGTGTGCATCAGGGGCTCTGAGGACAGGTGTCAATCCATATGTCAAGGTGTCAATATGTCATATGTCAGGTGTCAATCCATATTGATTGTGATTTAGGAATGTTAGGTGATTTCTGCCCTTTATGGATTAAAACCAGACTCTTTATCAACTGTGTAATTTTCCATGGGAGTTTTGCCATGGATCCCCCTCCGGCATGCCACAGTCCAGGTGTTAGTCCCCTTGAAACAACTTTTCCATCCCTATTGTGGCCAGAAAGAGTCCCTGTGTGTTTTAAAATTCGCCTCCCCATTGAAGTCAATGGCGTTTCGGGCGGTTCGCCGATTCGCGAACATTTGCGGAAGTTCGCGTTCGCCGTTCGCGAACCGAAAATTTCGGGTTCGCGACATCACTAGTTAAGAGACAAACAGACAAAGAAGCATTTTTTTGGGGGGGTGGCAAAATTAATCTTTGCCTGTGTAGCAAAAAAAACCCCAAAAAACATTTCTAATAAAAGCATTGTCAAAAATGAAACTGAGGAGGGCGTGGCCTGAACAGTAATGGAGTAGGACGCATCTCCTACCTGCTCCGAGGCCCCAGCTTACATTTGCACCCATAAACGCGCACAGACCGGCCCAGGATGGGTAAATCCAGGAGGCCCCACACCCCGTGCCCCTCGCAAGCAAGCTCGCCGGGTCGCACCTCGGGCCCCTGGAGACATGCGGACCGCACAGGCCGCAACCAAAATGGCGCCGACCTCCCCTGGAGTGAGCAGCAGTGACAGCCCGACACAGGGCTCATCCAGAGGAGAATCACTCTCCCAAATAGCAACTGATGTGGCCACAATCACTGCCAACATGCTGTCACGTGCAGACAAAACAAAAATGCTGGCAGAAATTAGAGCCGAGATTAGAGAGGAAGTTATGGAGGTGAGGAGGGATCTGACTGCCCTAGAAGGCAGGGTGGAGGCCCTGGAAACCGACCGAGCACTGACCGTGCAGCACCAACAAGCCACTGACACAGCCACCTCCAGACAGGGAAACGTCCTACTAGATCTCAGGAGACACCTGGAAGACCTAGACAACCGCGGGCGGAGAAACAATATCCGCATAAGAGGCCTCCCAGAAACCGTGGAGGAAACACTGCTGGAGCTCCTAACAGACCTGTTCACCCACATCCTAGGGAACAGAGCCCCAGATGACTATGGCATTGAGCGAGCTCACAGGGCCCTGCGTCCCGCGTCCCGCGTCCCCAGAAGGGCCATCGAGAGACGTGATCTGCTGCCTGCTCTCCTACGCCTTAAAAGACGATATTATGAGATCAGCAAGAAACCTGCAGAACCTCACCTTCAGAGATGCCCAGATCTCGCTATTCCAAGATCTCTCTGTTCTCACGCTGGAAGCCAGGAGGGCGCTACGCTCACTAACCACCATTCTCAGGGAGCGGCGGATTCCATACAAATGAGGCTTCCCCTTCAGCCTGCAGGCAAAGGTAGGCAGCACATGGCATATTGTCTGA
>OW240922.1:128120697-128171543 GCA_933207985.1 Pelobates cultripes | reverse complement strand
ATGCAGCTTGAGAATGAATGTAAAATGGATGCTGTCCAGTAGGTGGGAGAGTCTGCTAGGGAGGGTGTGCTGCTAATTGTCTCGAATGTGTCTGCTGACTGTGAGGTACAGGGTCAAAGTTTACTCAATGATGACGAATAGGGCGCGGATCGAACCGCGCATATGTTCGTCCGCCGTTCGGTGCATCACTATCTACCAGCTGAAGCTCAACAGAAGATGGGTGCTGCAACAGGACAATGACCCAAAGCATAGAAGTAAATCAACAACAGAATGGCTTAAACAGAAGAAAATACGCCTTCTGAAGTGTTATTAGTATAAGCAGACTGTGATTGTCTATTGTTGTGACTTAAATGATGATCAGATCACATTTTATGACCAATTTGTGCAGAAATCCATATCATTCCAAAGGGTTCACATACTTTTTCTTGCAACAGTATATGGTCTTAAGTGTCGTTTTAAGCATCAAGCATTTCCTGAGTCCAACTTAGCCAATTTTAATATAGGATATCAAAATATGCACCTATAAGCTTGAGCCTTGGAATCAAGATAAATTCTATCACAGATCACATAGTGAATCACAGATCTGTTAGCGTGCCAATGATGACCCCTGTCCACCACCAAAAACACCTTCAATGAGAATGTGAGCGTGAGAGCTGGACCATGCAGCAATGGAAGAAGGTTGCCTGGTCTGATGAATCACACTTTAGATCAGGTGGATGGCTGGATGTGTCATTTACCTCGGGAAGAGATGGCAGCAGGATTCACTATGGGAAGAAGGAGGCAGTTTTATGTTACATGATATTAGGCAGGTGGTTTTAATGTTGAGGCTGATCAGTGTATCTTCCTCTGGCTACTCACTGCACAATGCTCTCAGCTCCCTCTTAAATCGGCCAGAGAAACATCACAGATCTCTATTGCTGTTCCACCCAGCCATGCTTTAGTAAGAGATAGAATAAGGGTAGGAGGTTTAGGAGACACAAAATGAGTAAAGGGGTTTTGAAGACACAAAAGACCATAAGAGGATAAGAAGAGACACACAAAGGTATAAAAGAGGTTTGAAGAAACAAGATATCACTCGCATGCATTAACGCAAGCAATACATATCATACAAGATATCCCTCGCATGGATTAACGCAAGCAATACATATCATACAAGATATCACTCGCATGCATTAACGCAAGCAATACATATCATACAAGGTATCACTCGCATGGATTAACGCAAGCAATACATATCATACAAGATATCACTCGCATGCATTAACGCAAGCAATACATACTATATATCACTCGCATGCATTAACGCAGGCAATACATACTATATATCACTCGCATGCATTAACGCAAGCAATACATATCATACAAGATATCACTCGCATGCATTAACGCAAGCAATACATATCATACAAGATATCACTCGCATGGATTAACGCAAGCAATACATATCATACAAGATATCACTGGCATGAATTAACGCAGGCAATACATACTATATTTTGACACTGTTGCACATAGAAGGCTTATCAATAAACTGCAATCTTTAAGTTTGGATTCAAATATTGTTGAATGGGTAAGGCAGTGGCTGAGTAACAGGCAACAGAGGGTTGTAGTTAATGGAATATATTCGAAGCTTGGACTTGTCACCAGTGGGGTACCTCAGGGATCTGTACTTGGACCCATTCTCTTTAATATTTTTATTAGTGATATTGCAGAAGGTCTTGATGGTAAGGTATGTCTTTTTGCTGATGATACTAAGATATGTAACAGGGTTGATGTTCCAGGAGGGATAAGCCAAATGGCAAATGATTTAGGTAAACTAGAAAAATGGTCAGAATTGTGGCAACTGACATTTAATGTGGATAAGTGCAAGATAATGCATCTTGGACGTAAAAACCCAAGGGCAGAGTACAGAATATTTGATAGAGTCCTAACCTCAACATATGAGGAAAGGGATTTAGGGGTGATTATTTCTGATGACTTAAAGGTAGGCAGACAATGTAATAGAGCAGCAGGAAATGCTAGCAGAATGCTTGGTTGTATAGGGAGAGGTATTAGCAGTAGAAAGAGGGAAGTGCTCATGCCATTGTACAGAACACTGGTGAGACCTCACTTGGAGTATTGTACACAGTACTGGAGACCGTATCTTCAGAAGGATATTGATACCTTAGAGAGGGTTCAGAGAAGGGCTACTAAACTGGTTCATGGATTGCGGGATAAAACTTACCAGGAAGGTTAAAGGATCTTAACATGTATAGCTTGGAGGAAAGACGAGACAGGGGGGATATGATAGAAACATTTAAATATATAAAGGGAATCAACACAGTAAAGGAGGAGACTATATTTAAAAGAAGAAAAACTACCACAACAAGAGGACATAGTCTTAAATTAGAGGACAAAGGTTTAAAAATAATATCAGGAAGTATTACTTTACTGAGAGGGTAGTGGATGCATGGAATAGCCTTCCAGCTGAAGTGGTAGAGGTTAACACAGTAAAGGAGTTTAAGCATGCATGGGATAGGCATAAGGCTATCCTAACCATAAGATAAGGCTAGGGACTAATGAAAGTTTTTAGAAAATTGGGCAGACTAGATGGGCCGAATGGTTCTTATCTGCCGTCACATTCTATGTTTCTATGTTTCTATGTTTCTATATATCACTCGCATGCATTAACGCCACCAATACATACTATATATCACTCGCATGCATTAACGCAAGCAATACATATCATACAAGATATCACTCGCATGGATTAACGAAAGCAATACATATCATACAAGATATCACTCGCATGCATTAACGCAAGCAATACATATCATACAAGGTATCACTCGCATGCATTAACGCAAGCAATACATATCATACAAGATATCACTGGCATGCATTAACGCAAGCAATACATATCATACAAGATATCACTCGCATGGATTAACGAAAGCAATACATATCATACAAGATATCACTCGCATGGATTAACGAAAGCAATACATATCATACAAGATATCACTCGCATGCATTAACACAAGCAATACATATCATACAAGGTATCACTCGCATGGATTAACGCAAGCAATACATATCATACAAGTTATCACTCGCATGCATTAACGCAAGCAATACATATCATACAAGGTATCACTCGCATGGATTAACGCAAGCAATACATATCATACAAGATATCACTCGCATGCATTAACGCAAGCAATACATATCATACAATATATCACTCGCATGCATTAACACAAGCAATACATATCATACAAGGTATCACTCGCATGGATTAACGCAAGCAATACATATCATACAAGTTATCACTCGCATGCATTAACGCAAGCAATACATATCATACAAGGTATCACTCGCATGGATTAACGAAAGCAATACATATCATACAAGATATCACTGGCATGCATTAACGCAAGCAATACATATCATACAAGATATCACTGGCATGCATTAACGCAAGCAATACATATCATACAATGTATCACTCGCATGGATTAACGCAAGCAATACATATCATACTATATATCACTCGCATGCATTAACACAAGCAATACATATCATACAAGATATCACTCGCATGCATTAACGCAAGCAATACATATCATACAAGGTATCACTCGCATGCATTAACGCAAGCAATACATATCATACAAGGTATCACTCGCATGCATTAACGCAAGCAATACATATCATACAAGATATCACTCGCATGCATTAACGCAAGCAATACATATCATACAAGATATCACTGGCATGCATTAACGCAAGCAATACATATCATACAATGTATCACTCGCATGGATTAACGCAAGCACGCAAGCAATACATACTATATATCACTCGCATGCATTAACACAAGCAATACATATCATACAAGATATCACTCGCATGCATTAACGCAAGCAATACATATCATACAAGGTATCACTCGCATGCATTAACGCAAGCAATACATATCATACAAGGTATCACTCGCATGCATTAACGCAAGCAATACATATCATACAAGATATCACTCGCATGCATTAACGCAAGCAATACATATCATACAAGATATCACTCGCATGGATTAACGAAAGCAATACATATCATACAAGATATCACTCGCATGCATTAACGCAAGCAATACATATCATACAAGATATCACTCGCATGCATTAACGAAAGCAATACATATCATACAAGATATCACTGGCATGGATTAACGCAGGCAATACATACTATATATCACTCGCATGCATTAACGCAGGCAATACATACTATATATCACTCGCATGCATTAACGCAAGCAATACATATCATACAAGATATCACTGGCATGGATTAACGCAGGCAATACATACTATATATCACTCGCATGCATTAACGCAGGCAATACATACTATATATCACTCGCATGCATTAACGCAAGCAATACATATCATACAAGATATCACTCGCATGGATTAACGAAAGCAATACATATCATACAAGATATCACTGGCATGGATTAACGCAGGCAATACATACTATATATCACTCGCATGCATTAACGCAGGCAATACATACTATATATCACTCGCATGCATTAACGCAGGCAATACATACTATATATCACTCGCATGCATTAACGCAAGCAATACATATCATACAAGATATCACTCGCATGGATTAACGAAAGCAATACATATCATACAAGATATCACTGGCATGGATTAACGCAGGCAATACATACTATATATCACTCGCATGCATTAACGTAGGCAATACATACTATATATCACTCGCATGCATTAACGCAAGCAATACATATCATACAAGATATCACTCGCATGCATTAACGCAAGCAATACATATCATACAAGATATCACTCGCATGGATTAACGCAAGCAATACATATCATACAAGGTATCACTACGCATGCATGCATTAACGCAAGCAATACATATCATACAAGATATCACTCGCATGCATTAACGCAAGCAATACATATCATACAAGATATCACTCGCATGCATTAACGCAAGCAATACATATCATACAAGATATCACTCGCATGCATTAACGCAAGCAATACATATCATACAAGGTATCACTCGCATGCATTAACGCAAGCAATACATATCATACAAGATATCACTCGCATGCATTAACGCAAGCAATACATATCATACAAGATATCACTCGCATGCATTAACACAAGCAATACATATCATACAAGGTATCACTCGCATGCATTAACACAAGCAATACATACTATATATCACTCGCATGCATTAACACAGGCTTGGCTACCTGTTCTCTGCTTCAATGATAGGGTTGATGTATCAGAAGTTATATTTGTGCAAAAATACAAAGAACTAATGGGTAAATTTTATATCAATTATTCGCGTAAAGCAAATTCTCCACAAATAATAACAAAAATGTAGCATTTTCAGAAAAAGCTAATTTCAATCAATGGCCAACCGCAGACAACAAAAGGAAAGGCAGATGATGCACAGAGCATAGCAGGATTAAGGTATTTGCAGATTGAGGACAACATAACGTTGAAGTAAATTTCTTGAAAACAGAGCGAAACAGACTGCTAAAAAAAAATGCGTCACTTTGGTCGTGGAAGGTGGCCGTGATTGATACTTAATGTCTATTCTTCAATTAGTAGACTTGGGTAAGACACTGCAAGAGTCGGGAAAACACAGAATGAAATGGATACATTGCACTTTCTCAATGCCGACATACTGGATTATTTAAAAAGCTGTCTTCTCCTCTAGGATTTACAATGGATCTTATATGGTCTTGGTTTAGTTATGGTGATCACTCCCCCCCTCTTTTTCTCAGCACAGAATAAGTCTAGTTCCATCCTGGCTGAATTATAATGTCACAGTAATAAAACAGTCCTACTGTCTGTACCATAATAAATATAAAGCAGTCGTTTAATAAAGAAGTACAGAAAAAAAATTCACAATAACAACTAGCAATCTTACAAAGCAACATTATCTAAATTCTTCTTCGTGAATACTTTTCGTAACATTGCCAGATGCCCATTTCATTTAAGGTATAGTTTAATTGGGAATTAAAGGATTCATTTTTATGACCTTTACATATTTAATGATGAAATGTATTTGCATTTAGTTTGGAAGTGTTTTATATGACTGCCACATCCCTGCATCAGGAAGGCAAGTTACAAAATGCAAGACTTTACCGATGTTAGGGAACAGCATCTGAGTCAATAAAACATTAATAGTGTCAGGTTACCTTTGGTGTCTACCTCGGAGGAGGTTAGACACCTAGACGTCCATCCTCCCAGGGGGGCTGACTCACCCGATCCTTGCACTCCTCCCGGCCGTTTACACGCCGGCCGCGATAGCTCCGCCTCCTTTTATGACGCGGCGCTCAGTAGCCGACGTCATGACGGCAATCACGTTCCGACCCGTCAATCACGGCAACCAAGTGCCGAACAACGAATCAGGACTCGTTGGGGGCGGAGCCAACAGTTAAAGAGCCAAGGTATAAAAAAGGGTTCTGTGGAATGATTCATTGCCCTGTCGTGGTTCTAGCTAGTCTGGTCACTCAGTGCACTTACCTCTATTGTCTTTTGGTTCCTGACTCGGCTTGTATTTTTGACCCTGCTTTCCTCTCTTGTCCTTTTGACTCGGCTTGTCTCTCGCTTACCTGATCTCTCGTTCCCTCGACCTCGGCTTGTCTCTGACCATTCTTTTGCTTTCTCCTTACGTTAGTCCGGCCATTCTAAGGTCCGGTATACGTACCTATCTCCTGTTTGTATTCTGCGTGTTGGATCCCTGTCACGATCCTGACATTACGACAGGGCCAATGGATCCTGCAGGTACAAACTCTCAGGTCGGTTCTCCTGACTCTAGATTTGAGGCCATGGATCATAGAATGGACCAGATGGCTCTAGCTCTGCAAGCATTGCTATCTCGTCCTAGTAATCACTCAGAGGAGATGCGTACCCCATCTATCTCTCCTATAAGTACAGGCCTAGAGGTAGCCACAGTGGCTACTTCTTCCCGTGTTACGTCCCCGTCACGCTATGGCGGCGCTCCTGACACTTGTCGAGGTTTTTTAAACCAGATAGGTATTCATTTTGAGTTACAACCCCACGCCTACCCTACTGACAGGGCGAAGGTTGGATTTATAATCACCTTGCTCATTGACAAGGCACTTAGATGGGCTAACCCCCTGTGGGAAAATGATAACCCGTTAGTTTACAATTATAATGCTTTTGTCGCTGCATTTAGGAGAGCTTTTGACCCCCCAGGAAGAAAGGCCAATGCAGCTAGACTACTGTTACGTCTTAGACAGTATAACCGAACCCTCGTGGATTATGCTTTAGAGTTCAGATCCTTGGCGGCAGAAGTCAAGTGGAATGAACAGGCTTATATGGACGTATTTATGAACGGGTTATCTGATGAGATTTTAGATGAGGTGGCCACAAGAGATCTTCCTGAAAATTTGGAGGATTTGATTTCATTTATTTCCCGAATAGATGAACGTATGAGACAGAGGCAGAATATTCGGGATAGAACCCGCAGATCCTCCATAAGACTAGCTCCCTCATTTCAGAGTTCTGATTCTACTACTTTAGCTCTCCCAGAACCTATGCAAATAGGTAATACTCGACTCTCAGAAGAGGAAAGACAGTACAGGAGAAGGGAGGGGCTTTGTATGTATTGCGGAATTAGAGGTCACCTACGCCTAAATTGCCCTAACCGGCCGGGAAACGCTCGCACCTAAGTTTGTCAAGAGGACAGGCCTTGGGTGTTTCTATCTTGTCCTCTATATATGATTATAAAGATCATAGGCTTCTGATACCTGTTTCTTTAGCTTGGGAAAAGGGAGTACTTAATGCTATGGCTTTGATAGATTCCGGAGCAGCTGAAAGCTTTATTGACCAAGCCTTTGTCACTAACCATTCTATCCCATCTCAGCTAAGGGATACACCCTTGGCCGTTGAGGCCATAGATGGTAGACCATTATCTGAACCTGTTATTTTTCGTGAAACCATACCAATTAAGTTAACCACTGGTATCCTTCACGAGGAAAGAATATCCCTCATGCTGATCTCATCTCCTTCAGTTCCTATAGTCTTGGGGTATCCCTGGCTTAAGAAGCATAACCCTATCATTGACTGGGAACTGGGTGAGATAGTCTCCTGGGGTCAGGGTTGCCAGAGAGGATGTTTACAGAAAGTCTCACCGATTTGCAGGGTTGACGCCCCGGTTAACTCTTCCCAATCTACAGATTTACAGATACCGTCTCAGTACCTGGATTTAAAGGCAGTCTTTGACAAAAAGAGGGCTGATACTTTACCTCCACATAGGTCTTTCGACTGTAAAATTAGACTCCTACCTGGTACTATGCCTCCGAGGGGTACGGTATATCCTTTATCCACTAAGGAAAACTTAGTCCTAGAGGAGTACATACGTGAAAACCTAGACAAAGGATTTATTAGGAGATCTTCTTCTCCGGCCGGGGCCGGTTTCTTTTTTGTAGATAAAAAAGACGGCACTCTACGGCCTTGCATTGATTATCAGGGCTTGAATAAGATAACTGTTAGAAATGCTTATCCTATTCCTTTGATTACTGAGCTCTTTGATCGACTGAAAGGCTCCAAGATTTTTACCAAGTTAGATTTGAGGGGAGCTTATAACTTGGTGAGAATTCAGCAGGGAGACGAATGGAAAACAGCTTTCAATACCCGTTATGGCCACTATGAATACACGGTAATGCCCTTCGGGCTTTGCAATGCACCTGCAGTATTCCAGGACCTTATTAATGAGGTTCTTAGGGAATTTCAGCATGAATGCGTTATAGTATATTTGGATGATATACTAATACACTCTAGAGAGATTGAGACTCACCACAGACAAGTCAGAAGGGTACTGCGCAAACTGTTACAACATGGATTGTACTGCAAATTGGAAAAGTGTAGCTTCGACCAATCTCAGATAAACTTTCTTGGCTACGTTATTTCTGGAGACGGATTTAGGATGGACCCCATTAAACTCCAATCGATTTTAGATTGGCCATTGCCCAGGGGACTCAAGGCCATTCAGAGATTTATCGGATTCTCCAATTATTATAGGCGCTTCATTAAAGGTTACTCTTCTATTATTGCTCCTATTACCAATATGACTAGACAGGGTGCTGATACCAAGACTTGGTCTACAGAGGCTCTCTCTGCTTTCAAAACACTCAAAGAACATTTTGCCTCAGCACCGATATTAGTTCATCCTGACACATCTTTGCCTTTTCTACTCGAGGTAGACGCCTCGGAGACAGGTATAGGCGCTATCTTGTCCCAAAGGCTAGGTTTGGATAAACCGTTACATCCATGTGGGTTTTTTTCCAAGAAATTATCTGGGCCTGAAAGTAGATATGACATTGGTGATAGGGAACTGTTAGCGGTCATTATGGCTTTAAAGGAATGGAGACATTTGTTGGAGGGGACATTATACCCGGTTACTATTTTGACGGATCACAAGAATTTGTCCTATATAGGGGAGGCCAAGCGCTTGTCCGCCAGGCAAGCTCGTTGGTCCTTGTTTCTGACACATTTCAATTACGTGCTCACTTATAGACCTGGTTCTAAGAACTCTAAGGCAGATGCATTGTCCCGTCAACATGAACCTTCTACGGTGTCTGAAGCAGCTTTGTCTTCTATCGTTCCCAAGTGTAATATTATTGCCAACACATGTGTCAGGATACACTCGCCGTTGCTTGCTGAGATCAAGAAAGTACAACATCTAGCTCCCAAACCTGTTCCTGGGGATCGATACTTCGTTCCTCCTGAGCTCCAAGTGGAACTGCTGCATTGCTTTCATGACAGTAAAATTGCTGGGCACCCCGGCATACGCAAAACGTGTTCCCTGATTTCTAAAGATTTCTGGTGGCCTTCCCTTCGTAAGGATATAAGGGATTTCGTCGGGGCATGTGCTGTCTGTATGAAGACTAAGCAACCTCACGCGCTCCCTTGTGGACTTTTGCACCCCTTAGAAATTCCCGAGAGACCATGGTCATGTTTGGCTATGGACTTCATTGTCGATTTGCCTGTTTCTAAAAAACATACTGTTATTCTCACGGTGATTGACAGGTTTACTAAAATGGCTCATTTCGTGCCCTTGCCTAAACTGCCCTCGTCTCCCGAATTAGCTGAGATATTCGCGAGGGAGATTTTTCGTTTACATGGTATTCCCTCTGAAATTGTTTCTGATAGAGGTTCCCAATTTGTTTCCCGCTTTTGGAAGTCTTTCTGTTCTCACTTAGGCATCAAGTTGAATTTCTCATCTGCCTATCATCCCCAGTCCAACGGAGCTGCCGAACGCACCAACCAAAAGATTGAACAATATTTGCGTTGTTTTGTTTCTGAACACCAGGACGATTGGGTTGGTCTGATTCCTTGGGCAGAGTTTGCACACAACAATCTCGTTTGTGATTCTACTCGTTCTAGCCCCTTTTTCTTGAATTATGGCTTTCATCCTTCCATTCTTCCGTCGGTTTCCCCTTCCCAAGGGGTTCCGTCGGTTGATGTTCATGTCGCCAATCTGAGAAAGTTGTGGGATCAGACTCGACGAATTCTTCTTCAGAATTCCATGGTGTTCAAACGACACGCTGACAAACGGAGACGGGTGGCTCCGGTTTTTGCCCCGGGTGATAGGGTGTGGTTGAGTACCAGAAACATCCGCTTGAAGGTTCCTTCCATGAAATTTGCCCCTCGTTACATAGGCCCTTACAAGGTTCTGTGTCGGATTAACCCGGTTGCGTATCGTCTTGCCCTTCCGCCTGCCCTGCGCATCCCTAACTCTTTTCATGTTTCTTTGTTGAAGCCTTTGGTTTGTAACAGATTTTCCTCCGCTGAGTCCTCCCCTCTCTCTGTCCAGGTTGAGGGTCAGGAGGAATATGAAATCAAATCCATTCTCGATTCTCGTATTTCTCGGGGGAAGTTGCAATATCTTGTTGACTGGAAGGGGTATGGGCCTGAAGAAAGGTCTTGGGTGGGCCATGAAAATGTGCATGCCCCTCGTCTCCTCCGGGCATTTCATGCTCGTTTTCCGTCTCGCCCCGGTTCCTTCCGCCCGGTGGGCGTTTCTGAGAGGGGGGGTACTGTCAGGTTACCTTTGGTGTCTACCTCGGAGGAGGTTAGACACCTAGACGTCCATCCTCCCAGGGGGGCTGACTCACCCGATCCTTGCACTCCTCCCGGTCGTTTACACGCCGGCCGCGATAGCTCCGCCTCCTTTTATGACGCGGCGCTCAGTAGCCGACGTCATGACGGCAATCACGTTCCGACCCGTCAATCACGGCAACCAAGTGCCGAACAACGAATCAGGACTCGTTGGGGGCGGAGCCAACAGTTAAAGAGCCAAGGTATAAAAAAGGGTTCTGTGGAATGATTCATTGCCCTGTCGTGGTTCTAGCTAGTCTGGTCACTCAGTGCACTTACCTCTATTGTCTTTTGGTTCCTGACTCGGCTTGTATTTTTGACCCTGCTTTCCTCTCTTGTCCTTTTGACTCGGCTTGTCTCTCGCTTACCTGATCTCTCGTTCCCTCGACCTCGGCTTGTCTCTGACCATTCTTTTGCTTTCTCCTTACGTTAGTCCGGCCATTCTAAGGTCCGGTATACGTACCTATCTCCTGTTTGTATTCTGCGTGTTGGATCCCTGTCACGATCCTGACAAATAGGACCTGTCGCCGCTCCAGGAAGCAGAATGTATGGTGAATAAGTTGACAGAAGTGAAGGTTCCAGGCTTATTAATAATTTCCTTGTTCCCTGTTTTTTAACTAGTTGTGATGTCTTTATTAAACTAGATGTCCTACTAAACGTGTCTCTTCCAACTTCCTGAGGTAGCTGGTGTCTGAATCATTGATAACATGCCAGCCTTTGATACAGGTTATGTAAAGTATACTTTAATGGCGCAATACACGGGTTGGGTGAAGTGACAATTCTCACAGGGGAATGTCGTAATAAGCCAAAAACAAGAGTTTCTGAGAACATTGAGATGGGGCAACAACTCAGGTAGCTTGCCCTTCTTGTGACACTATAGGCACCCGGACCACTTCAGCTCATTGAAGTGGTCTGGGTTCAGTGCCCCTATTGCCCTTACTGCTGCAATGCTAAACATTGCAATTCCAGAGAAATGTTTACATTTCAGCACTAAGTCTTTGTAACAAAATCCCTTATTGAACAGACCAGGCAGACCAGCCTGTTTGGTTATTTGGATGGGTACAGAGTGATTTCGTGCAAATAGCGAGAAAAACAAATGAACTACCGAACCACCCGACCTCCCACTGAGGTCGTGTGGCGCCTATTAACCACCCAGACTTTACGGTTAACCACACACTAATTGGGGAATAGCTGGTGGTCCGCGTTCACGTGGCAATCGCCATTTTGGATTGTCAAACGCTCAATGGTAAATGGCGACGATACCCTGGAACTGATTTCGGCTACTTATCTTGCCGAACACAGTTGCTACCTCTTCAGATCCTCGTTCATACGGTGGAAAAACACACGAATGCCAGAGATACTACCTCATTCGTGCGTTGGAAGTACGCGAAAGTGACCGACCCCAGATAGCAATAGTATGCTGTCTGCTGTCGGCTACAATCACGCGAACGGCTGGCGAAAGCCAAACTTCAGTCGACGTTTTTGAGAACTGCGTTCATGGGATCTGAGCACTATTCGCCTAGAATATGCACTCAGATCCATGCTATCTGGGGATATGTGGGACTTAAAGTTTATGTTCTGTAAAATGTGAGTTATAGATTTTTATGCTGTTTTGCTAAAATAAGAAAAGCCATGTTTCTTTCTACCTGGAGATAATTTAGGCTCTCTTTACTCCCTTAAGTTAATTATCTCCAGGATGGAAAAGAGGGAGTGATTTATGTAAAAGGGGAGTGCTTATGTTATAGCCACTGTGATTGGCTACTGTAATGCTTTTGTCCCAGTCTACCATCTGGTCCCCTAGGGGAGTGCCCACCAGGTGGGAGACCTGCATAAATACCGGGCAGGTAGCCCACAGTAAATCAGATCGTTTTACCGCTTCATGAAGTCTCGACTCATGTTTGGGGGATTAGAAACATAGAAACATAGAAACATAGAATGTGACGGCAGATAAGAACCATTCGGCCCATCTAGTCTGCCCAATTTTCTAAATACTTTCATTAGTCCCTAGGCCTTATCTTATAGTTAGGATAGCCTTATGCCTATCCCACGCATGCTTAAACTCCTTTACTGTGTTAACCTCTACCACTTCAGCTGGAAGGCTATTCCATGCATCCACTACCCTCTCAGTAAAGTAATACTTCCTGATATTATTTTTAAACCTTTGTCCCTCTAATTTAAGACTATGTCCTCTTGTTGTGGTAGTTTTTCTTCTTTTAAATATAGTCTCCTCCTTTACTGTGTTGATTCCCTTTATATATTTAAATGTTTCTATCATATCCCCCCTGTCTCGTCTTTCCTCCAAGCTATACATGTTAAGATCCTTTAACCTTTCCTGGTAAGTTTTATCCCGCAATCCATGAACCAGTTTAGTAGCCCTTCTCTGAACCCTCTCTAAGGTATCAATATCCTTCTGAAGATACGGTCTCCAGTACTGTGTACAATACTCCAAGTGAGGTCTCACCAGTGTTCTGTACAATGGCATGAGCACTTCCCTCTTTCTACTGCTAATACCTCTCCCTATACAACCAAGCATTCTGCTAGCATTTCCTGCTGCTCTATTACATTGTCTGCCTACCTTTAAGTCATCAGAAATAATCACCCCTAAATCCCTTTCCTCATATGTTGAGGTTAGAACTCTATCAAATATTCTGTACTCTGCCCTTGGGTTTTTACGTCCAAGATGCATTATCTTGCACTTATCCACATTAAATGTCAGTTGCCACAATTCTGACCATTTTTCTAGTTTACCTAAATCATTTGTCATTTGGCTTATCCCTCCTGGAACATCAACCCTGTTACATATCTTAGTATCATCAGCAAAAAGACATACCTTACCATCAAGACCTTCTGCAATATCACTAATAAAAATATTAAAGAGAATGGGTCCAAGTACAGATCCCTGAGGTACCCCACTGGTGACAAGTCCAAGCTTCGAATATATTCCATTAACTACAACCCTCTGTTGCCTGTCACTCAGCCACTGCCTTACCCATTCAACAATATTGGAATCCAAACTTAAAGATTGCAGTTTATTGATAAGCCTTCTATGTGCAACAGTGTCAAAAGCCTTACTGAAATCTAGGTAAGCAATGTCTACTGCACCACCCTGATCTATAATTTTAGTTACCCAATCAAAAAAATCAATAAGATTAGTTTGGCATGATCTCCCTGAAGTAAACCCATGTTGTCTCTGATCTTGAAATCCATGTGTTTTTAGATGTTCATCATTGGGAGTTATAATCACTTCGTTTCAGCTGGATTTCGTGAGAAGCTGCAAGGATCATCGCTACACGAATAGAAGGATCCTTTACAGTCTTCCTCCAGTAGCTACCTACCAGACAGCCACTGGAGGCATTTCCTGGATCGTAACGGCCCTTTGGTCCAGTAACTTAAGTTTGAAGAGTGTTCCCTTTTTTTTTATATTACAAAAAGTGCAGATTTCAATAGAAATTGGCACTGTTATAAATTATCCTTGGTGCACTCACCTGGTTGTCAGTCAGACACAGTCCTGTTACTTCCTGGTTTGGTTAGCTCAGTGGAGATAAACTCAAGAGGCAGCAATTGCCCAGAGCACCTGCCATGCAAATACTTCTCATTGAGCTGCATTGGGAAGCCTGTGATTGGACGGCTACAGAAAGTCTGGGCGGGGTTAGAAGGGGAGGGCTTGCAATGGCTGCAGATAGGAGAACTGTAACATTTGCAAATTGTTTATAGATATACCCCCAATGAAAATGCATAATTAAATGCATGCATGTTTTTATTTGGGATATAACGACTGAATAGTGTTTTTTAATTTGTATTTGGGCAATGGTGTGTCCCTTTATTCAAAAACCCTGAGGCTGCCCAAATATCTTGGTATTATCCTCCTGTCAATAAATAAATATATTAACTGAATCTCCCCTTCATCTCAATCTCAGTTTACAGATTTGAGGACAATAACATTTATGATATGGATATTAATCCATGTTAATTATAAATATCCCTTTGAAATGTATGTTTTTGCTAAAGGGACTCTATAGTGTCAGGAATACAAAGGTTTATTCCTAAAGCAGAGGTGCACTTTAAATGCTGTGGACTACATTTCCCATGATGCATTGACAATAGAGTTGAGCAAACCGGAACCGCAAAGTTTGGGTTTGTACCGAACATTATGGTTTTCGGACCCCGGACCCGAACACGGACATTTCACTGTATGTTCGGGTTGGAGTTCGGTGTTCGGCGATTTAATGGCGCGTTTCGAAAGGCTGCAGGGCAGCCAATCAACAAGCGTTTGACTCGTGTGCCCTTAGAAGCCATCATAGCTGCTAATGGCATGGCTGTGATTGGCCAGTGCTGCATGTGACCCAGCCCCTATATATAAGCTGGAGTCGCGTAGCACCGCACGCACATGAGCTCTTATTAGTGTAAGGAGAGGAAGCTGCCGCTGATAGGGACAGATTAGGAAAGGAACTAATACATTAGTGGGGTGGGGTGCACTTCATATATGAGAGTCAAATAGAAGCGTCAAATACTGCGGTTACAGCGCAATTGTGAACATTCTTATTTTCTGGGTGCTAATCTGCTAAATAGTAAATTTGGGGCCTGCACTTCATATCTGAACATCAAATAGAAGCTTCAAATACTGCTGTTACATCAGAGTTTTAAAAAGTTAATTTTTTGGGTAATAAATAGTACATTAGTGGGGTGCACTTCATATCTGAGAGTCAAATATAAATGTCAAATACTGCTGTCACATTGCAGTTTTAGAACTTAAAATTATTTGGGTGCTAAAAAGTATATTAGTGGGGCGCACTTCATATCTGAGAGTCAAATAGAAGCGTCAAATACTGTGGTTACAGCGCAATTGTGAACATTCTTATTTTCTGGGTGCTAATCTGCTAAATAGTAAATTTGGGGCCTGCACTTCATATCTGAGCGTCAAATAGAAGCGTCAAATATTGCGGTTACAGCGCAATTGTAAACATTCTTATTTTCTGGGTGCTAATCTGCTAAATAGTAAATTTGGGGCGAGCTCTTCATATCTGAGCGTCAAATAAAAGCATCAAATACAGCGGTTACAGTGCAATGGTAAACATTCTTATTTTCTGGGTGCTAATCTGCTAAATAGTAAATTTGGGGCCTGCACTTCATATCTGAGAGTCAAATAGAAGCATCAAATACTGTGCTTACAGCGCAGTTTGAAACATTTGTATTTTCTGGGTGCTAATCTGCTAAATGGTAAATTTGGGGTGTGCTCTTCATATCTGAGAGTCGAATAGAAGCATCAAATACTGGTGTCACATTGCAGTTTTAAAACTTAAATTTTTTTGGATGCTAACAAGTACATTAGTGGGGTGCACTTCATATCTGAGAGTTAAAAATAGAAGCGTAAAATAGTGCGGTTACAGCGCAATTGTAAACATTCTTATTTTCTGGGTGCTAATCTGCTAAATAGTAAATGTGGGGCGTGATCTTCATATCTGAGAGTCAAATATAAGCGTAAATTACTGCGGTTACAGCGCACTTGTAAAAATTCTAATTGTTTTGGTGCTAATCTGCTAAATAGTAACTGTGGGGCGTGCTTTTCATATCTGAGAGTCAAATAGAAGCGTCAAATACTGCATTTACAGTGCACTTTGACAAATTCCTATTTTTTTGCTCCTAAATAGTAAATTTGGGGCATGCTCTTCATATCTGAGAGTCAAATAGAACCGTCAAATATTGCTGTGACATAGCATTTTTATACATTCACATATTTTAGCTGTTAAATAGTACATTTGCGGCCTGTGGTGCACTTCATGTCTGAGAGTCAAATAGAGCCGTCAAATATTGTGCTTACGTTGCAGTTGTAAAAATTCTAATTCTTTAGGTGCTAAAAAGTCAATTTGATGACTGCACTTCATATCTGACAGTCAAACAGAACCGTCAAATACTGTGGTTACAGCGCAGTTTGACCAATTGAAATTTGTTTGGGTGCTAAATAGTTCATTTGCGGCCTGCACTTCAGATCTGACAGTCAAATAGAACCGTAATTCGGGGGCAATACCCTCATAAGTCAAACTGAGAGGTCAGTTTATAGGGAAAACTGTTGCCTAGATACAATTCGAAAACAATTTCCATATGTCCTTTGCAGACTTTACATGCTGGAAAAACACAGGTGCCAACTGCTGTGGCTTTCTGCAGTGTGCAGACCGGCAAGGAGGGCAGGGTTGAGGAGTGGGTGGAAGATGATGTGGAGGAGGATGATGTCCTAGATCCCACATGGAATGAAGGTCATGAGAGTGACGTGTGCAGTTTGGAGGAAGAGGCGCTGGTCGCACAGAGGCACCAGCACAGCATAAGAGGGAGCAGGGTGCAAAAGCAGGGAGGCCGTCCCATAGCGCTCGTCGGCATGTATGTTAATAGTACATTTGCGGCCTGCGGTGCACTTCATATCTGAATTCCCACAGTTATCCAAGTAACAGATGGAGCGATAAAAGGAACCATAACAGATTTAACAAGCCATTCACAGTTTTGCAGTCCGGTGACCGGGACCCAGACACTGTCAGGGCGGCGGTCGGACGACCTGGACCCAGTATGCCTGATGTTGAAGTTAGGAGTCATAGTGTGGAATGGATTAGCAGGGTCTGGTGCAGGGTAACCGCACGCCCCCTGGTGTTGAGCACCAGCGTTTGTGAGGCCACATACCAGGATCCTGATGCAGCTTCAGTAAAAAGAGTACTGGATAAAAGAAGCCATCACCAGACTGAACCGCAACTTGGAACTGAATGTGACATTCACTGTAGTGGCTGTGTGCGCTTTCGGCGTTCTCACCCTGTTGCTCACCTGTCTGAGTGGGTCATTTGCGCACCTGCTGCCTTCCTTGCATGTGGTAGCCGTTTCTCAGGCTCTCTCTCCGAAATCGAACCCTGATTCCCCGTTACCCGTGGTCACCATGGTAGGTGGGGTAAATGGCATCGAAGATTGATATGGATGACATACGAATGCGTTGTTGCATTGTCGTTGGGGAGCCCATTGAAAAAGTGCTCTAGCATGACGAGCTGTGTGATCTCCTCCGGGAACTTGGCTTGATGAGAGTTGAGCCAGTTCTGGGTGGCCCTTGTGATGCGGCATGACCACTCCGCATGGGAGTCCTTCTCCCCTTTCCGGGTCTCCCTAAACTTTCGGCGGTATTGCTCGGGGGTGAGAGCATACCGGGCCAGGAGGATTTGAGTAATAAAGGGATAGTCTCTGATCTGCTCTTCTGGTACAGCCCAATAAATATTCGCTGCCTTCCCCACTAGTTTGCTGGCCTGGATGGTGACCCAGTCGCTGGGGTCCACGTCTTGGAGTAGTAAGTGTTGTAAAAAGTCATTGATGCCGTCTTCTGCTTCCTTGAAGTCTTTGAAGGCATTGTATGGTAGCTTGTGGGCCAGGGTAGTGGTGCTTCCTGGCGCCCTCTGCTCCCTTCTTCCTTCATCTGGGTTCATGTAGGTCGTCCTCTGTCTATTGGCAAGGACATACTATTATTAAACACCAATTGGGCATAGAAGCAGTTGAATATAATCTACGCATCAGGGGAGGCACCCTTGGGCGCTAATCATTCTTCAATCCTGTGAGTTATTTTCTACACAGCGCACTTATACTTTTTTATACAGTATTGCACAATTGTTTTATTTCGTTTTTTGTAGATCCACAGCTGTATCCTCATTCTGTATATATCTATCCAGAGCTGCTATAGTGACTGTGTCGACAGTTGTCTGGAGCCCCAGTGGCATGCTGTGACTGCTCCCCGAATACCTAAATTATTTATATTATATATTATTTATATAGCGTCAACATATTCTGCAGCACTGTACAATAAGTAAAATAAGATAAACAATTAATTCAAACAAAACATGTTTGACAAACTGGAGCAGTAAGTGAAAAGGTCCTTGACCAAACCATCTTCCAATCTACGAAGGACAACTGTCGAATGCTCGTTCTCAGAGGCAATCCCTTACAGAACCTCTTATAGCACAATGCAGCAGGACATGTTCACACTAGCAAAGGTGCATAACAAGGGCTGATATCAGTGTGAACGATATATTCTAGAGACAGCCAGAATGGATAATTTGATTGTAGAATAATTCAGCCTGCCTTAGTTTGCTTATCAGAACATCCTTAGATACATACAAAGTGGGAGACTATACGGATCCCGTCAATTCCGTGCAGGTTAATGTACTTACCCACATCGCGCATGCAAAACATTATTTTACTTATTTTTCATTACCTTCAGCTTTGCCAAACAAAGCCTAAACAATACTCACATTGTAATTGAATTGTTTTGTAAATTATATGAACAAAAGCAAATTCTTAACATCTGAATTCAGACCCGAATGGGGTTAATTCAGTTCTTCCTAAGTTTGAGTAAATATTGTGTTGAAACCTGAATCTGCTGCAACCTGTGATCAGACCAGTTTTGTATATACGATAAAATGCTAATGAATGATGATTAAACATAAATAATTTTATAACTGAGATAGTGTATCCCATGACTGCTGATCAGTACACATTGTGCACGGTTAGAAATTTCAGGTCTGAAAAATCTGTTTTTCCAGACAGAAATGTTTGAGGGACAACCGAAATAAGAACAGATGACAATTCGGCTCAGCTGAATGCTATTTTGGAAACCGAATCAGAACAAACTAAAAAGGCACAAAAATAGGACATAATATGATAATATCATATGAACAGGATATAATATGATGTTAGATGGATGGATGGATGGATGGATAGATAGACAGACAGCTCCTCCTGTTTTTATCTCTATTGCTCCCCTATCACTCAATATCAGGACCGATCTTGGTCGGTTGCACAGGGTGCCCCACGTCCAGACGCCTGAAGGTGAGGCTATCTTGCTCTCACTCTGTGATGCTGGGAGCCAAAATATGACATCATTCTGGCCCGACGTACCAAACAGCGTGCAGGAATAATCATGAACTGCAAGATTTTAGCACAGCCTCACACTGGACCCCAGGAAGAAGATCCCCACGGTAAACCAGCAAAAGGTAGGGAGGCTGGATGGGCCTAAAAAAAAGTTGTGCCGAGCAGCAATCATGTACATGGAAACCTGGTAATTGCTTTTGGGGTCAAAGGCTGGTCATGGCCAATTAAATCCACGGGAGGGGTATTTAAACCCAATTCTCCTTTTGCTCATTGCCCTGTCGTGGTTTCCAGATATTGATTTTCTGATATTTGACTTCCCTGAATTTTGGTATCCTTGACTTCTGGCTTTCCCTCATCTTTGTGTCTGATTCTGTGTCCCTGACCTCTGCAAGTATTTTGACTATTCTTGGATACGTTAAGTCCGGCCATTCTAAGGTCCGGTTATAAGTTATCCTTAGTCCTAGGTGTGACACAGTTCTGCATGCTGGATCAACTTGCAATCCTGACAATAATACGTCAACTATCTTCCACACTCCGCATTCAGCATAACATGTGCACACCAGGTATTAATTTAACCATCTTTAACCCCTTAAAGGACCACTATAGTGCCAGGAAAACATACTCGTTTTCCTGGCACTATAGTGCCCCCACCCTCAGGGTCCCCCTCCCGCCCGGCTCTGGAAGGGGGAAAGGGGGAAAAACTTAAATTTTTCCAGTGCTGGGCGGGGAGCTCTCCGCCTCCGATCCTTCTCTTCTTCTCCCCGTCGGCTGAATGCACACGCGCGGCAAGAGCTGCGCGCGCATTCAGCCGGTCACATAGGAAAGCATTCATAATGCTTTCCTATGGACGCTTGCGTGCTCTCACTGTGAAAATCACAGTGAGAAGCACGCAAGCGCCTCTAGTGGCTGTCAATGAGACAGCCACTAGAGGAAATAGGGGAAGGCTTAACCCATTCACAAACATAGCAGTTTCTCAGTCTTCCCAATGCAGCTCAGTTTAATAAGATGTTGTAGCTTGGATGGTCTCTGTTGGCCATAATCCACATTAGTTTATTTTGCAGTCACCCCTTCAGCTATGTCCTACTCACAGCCTTAGTAATCTGTGTCCTGGCTGAGGATGGTAGGTGTTGGAATGTGCTGGTGGAAGCTCATGCACAGATTGTGTTCCAGATGTTCTGTTAAAGGTTATGCCAAGCACTATGAGCACTTCCCTGATCTAAAGTGGTCATGGTGCCTAGAGTCTGTATGTGCAGCGTCTCGCTATGAAACTGCACATACAGTAATTAACCCCTAAGCTGCCGAGGCCCTGGGGAGATAGCGCAGCTAAGCGGACAAGGGCACATGTAGGAGTGTGGGGATAGATGCATGGGAGTGACTTGGGAAAGAGTGTGTGGGTGGGATTATGTTCTGTGTAAATTAGTGTGGGGGTGGTCTTACCTCAGTGCCACTTGGGATTCGGGCCAGCAAACAGCTTCCCTCCCGCCCGCCCTATTGGTATATATTTCGTCACAGCTAGCCGGTGGTATGTCCTTGCCAATTGAGTTTGAGGGGTTATGTTTAAATGTATGGAATGAGATGAACAAGTTTTTAAGGTCTCAACCTCCCCTGCTTCAAACGGTTAACATTAGGTTGCCTGAGGTGTCGTGCCCATCGAGCTTGGATAAGGTCGGCTGATGGCGGGCATTGGAAAGATATGATTTTGGGTCACTGTATAACACTATGTGTGGAGTTATATATGTATATATGTTAATTTATGATTATTTATTTCTAACAATTTGGTTACAGAAAGAAGAGATTTAATAAATAAAGTTATGGATGTGTTATGCAGTAATTTAGTTTGTGATAATAAATGCTGTGGCCTGTTTCATCCATACTAAGTGGTCTGTCGTTATTGGGGGGTTGAATGGGGTTAGTTTATGTTCTAGGCTGCATCGCAATTCCCCACTACGTACATACATGGGTGTGGACGGATGGAAAACCTGCGCAAGAGAGAAGGTATGACTTGCATGTGTAGATATTAACTACCTCCCTAACTACGCAGAGCACAACGATAGAAAGAAGGTTTTTTTTGGTTTAACAACCCCAGACTTCAAAAGGTAGTGATGGTGAATCCTTTAAAAAAAAACAAAAAAAACTAATTTTATGAAGCCTGTAAAAACTGGAGTGTGGCATTTAATTAGCAGATATTACTCAGAGTGAAAGAGGCAATAATTAATTATCTTCCAGATCTACTAAGGGTTGAACTCGTAAAATCAAGTTCTGCCTCATACATGGGATTATGTAACGTAACTTACTGTAAGCGAGTCTAGCGATGGTTTTTTCTAATTAGTATTCAATAACACGTTGCATAATGCTACTCTGACAAGGTGTGGTTGAAACCCAGTATCTGACTAAGATGTATAATGGGTATACTAAGAATTTAGTATGTTTTCTTTAATTGCATAAATACTATTCATGACCAAGAAACAAGAGAATAGTAGTAATTAAAAGCAATTACAGCTCCGCAGTGTTGATCTTAATTCACGTTTATTTGTGTAATCACAATGCAATGAATTACCAAAATCTATAAATAAGTGCTGTGTAAATATATGTAGGCGCTTAGGTACAGTTATAAAAATATAACAAGTTCACACGCTACTACACTCAGCTGGATATCCCCCTATTCCCCCCCAAACATGAGGGCAAACAATCAATCAAGGCGTACAATACACCAGCCGGAGAAGTGGAGCGTGTACGGTGTACTATAGGATACACCTCCCTTTGTAGGGATTAAGCTGTAAAATGGAGGGAAAAAAGGGAATAATAGTGTAATAACGTCAGAGGCATAAGTGGACTGTAGGTGTCCAATGGTCCAACTCACATGGGAATGAGCGTTCCAGGACCGGCTCAGATCGTATGGGCAGAAATGTACTAGGTGACACAATCCCCTCATATGGTATATGAAATGAAAAAGAAGTGGGAAAACCAGTAGACTTCTGGTGTAGTATGTAAGGTACAATAAAAATATCTGGCTCACCTATTCCAGAGCCCTTAATGCCTGGCTCAAGATGATAGCGCTCTGTGCCTCTAAGGGGGCACACCCTTCTTTTCACGCAAGCAGACAGGAGTGATTTATAGAGCTATATTATTTAACCCCTTAAGGACTGAGCCAAATATACACGTTGTGATCAAAACTAAACGTAAACAAAAAGTTGAATGTGCGCTATATGTCTGTTCAGGCGTAATTCGCCTCTTTCATATTATGTGCATTCACACTTATTATATATCATTTTATTCAGGGGAAAGAGGGCTTTCATTTAACACCAAATATTTAGGTATGAAACATAATTTAATATGAATAAAATATTTTTTTAAATGGGAGAAAATACGAATTAAAAAAAAAAAATGTAACCTCCCAATCTTTCTATATCCCCCCTCTCCAATTTCTTTCTTTCTCCCCCCCAATCTTTCTTTCCCCCCCCCCCCCCTCCTCCCAATTTCTTTCTCCCCCCCCACCACCCGCGGACCATAGAGGGCTCGGCCACGCTACAGTGAGGGAGTGACAGGAGGGAGCGCTCGGGTGGCTGCAGCATGAGGGGGGCCGGCGCTCCTGGCTGCGCCCCCTCCCAAGGCACCCCCCACCCTGGGGCCCCCCGGGCGGACCGCCCCTCTGCCTATACAATCTGAGCCGGTCCTGGAACGCTCATTCACATGTGAGTTGGACCATTGGAAACCCTACAGTCCACTTATACCCCTGACGCAGTGGCGTACACACAATCCATGGGGCACCAGTGTGAAAATTGATCCGTTGCCCTCCCCCCCCCCCGCATGCCCGCATGCCTCGACCCCTGCTACCACGGTATGTACGCCACTGCATGCAGATACATACACTTAAAGGATCACTATAGGCACTCAGATCACTTCAGCTCAATGAAGTGGTCTGGGTGCCAGGTCCCTCTAGTTTTAACCCTGCAGCTGAAAACATAGCAGTTTCAGAGAGGGTTAATCCAGCATCTAGTAGCTGTCTCACTTACAGCCGCTAGAGGCGCTTCCGCGATTCTCACTGTGAAAATCACAGTGAGAAGACGCTGGACGTCCATAGGAAAGCATTGAGTAATGCTTTCCAATGGGCGGTTTGAATGCACGCGTGGCTCTTACCGCGCATGCACATTCGGAGCTGGCAGGCGGATCGCTAGCGTAGAGATCCCCAGGGCCAAGGGAGCCCGGGGCTGGAGAAAGGTAAGTGCTGAAGGGGTTTTTACCACCGCTAACAGACACACACATTTACTGACAGACAAACACTCAGTGACAGACATACATACACACTCACTGACAGACAGACATACATACTCACTTACAAAACATACACTCTCACTGACAAACACACACTCACTAACAGACTCACTAACAGACACACACTAACAGACACACACAAACTAACACGCTCAGTAACAGACACACACAGATACACACTCACTAACACACACACACTGACCATCACTAGCAGACACACACTCAATAACAGACACACACAAACACACAACTAACACACACAGTAACACACACAAAAACTAACACACTCACTGACACACTAGCAGACACACACTCAATAACAGACACACACACAACTAACACGCTCAGTAACAGACACACACACACTGACACACAAAAATTAACACACACTCACTAACACACATATACACACACTCATATATTTTTTTTATTTAATCCCTCAGCCTCCCTACCTTTGGGAGTGCTGAGGGGATTCCCTGGGTTCCAGTGGGGCTGCCCGGCGGTCGTTGCTGCAGGCGGTGAGGGAGCACTGATACTCCTGTTCAGCTCCCTTGCGCGCCGCTTACTGATGCCGGAGCCGGAATTACGTCATATTCCGGCTCTTGCATCACTACGGTGCACACGAGGGAGCTGGACAGAGAGCGCTCAGGGGAGAATGCTCCCTCGCGCACACCGCCCGTCATATAACACACTGTCAGCCTCAGGGGGCCCTGAGGTGGTCAGCTCCTGAGACCCCCAGGAGATGAGGCTGGCAAACTGGCGTACATAACCGGTCGTTTTTTCTGGATTGTCTTATCTCTCACGAACTGTGTTGGCTGCTGTTGTACAAAGATGGCTTGTTTTAAAACAGAATGAACTGTGGTAAAATATTGAGGTTATATTTGGTGATCAGAATGTGTCGATTGACGCTAATTGCGCCAAAACTATGGATCTAAAAAAATGTCAATATGAATTAGAGAAACTACTAAGGAAGCAAATAAAAATGAAATGGGAGATTGGTACTGTGGAGAAATATTATTATAATATAAGGGAGAGACTAACACCTAGAGGGTTAAGGTTCACTAAATATCCCTCATTTGATCAGGAGGAGGAAGAGTTTTATAAATGAGTGGATGAGTATGCTGGAGAGTTTGTCTTTTGGTTTGATGGACCTGATTGTGAAAAGGCTTAGTGGTTCCCTTCAGGATCTTGACAGGCAGATTAATAAACTACAAGACACCTTATTAGAGAAAATATCACAGGAAGAATATTCCAAAATTACAGAGAAAATAGGAACAAACTTAATACAACTGGAGACAAATGTGATTGAGAGCAAGAAAAATAAATATATAAGGGATAAAAATGAGTACGCCAAAAATCAGATGAGGTCGTATTACAAATGGCCTAAAAAATCACACTCTAACATTAGGAAAGACTAATGAAACAGGAAAAGTAACAGATCATAATCTTATGGGGATAACGGACACAAAGGGACAGGGGCCACTACAACATATGGGCGAAATAACGACAAGGTTGGACAAATAAGACACCCTAACCCTCCAGATAGAGTAGTAAGAAAGAAGGAGCCAGCAAAGACGACGACACACATACACCAGATTAGAGATTGGCACCAAGGGAGCGGAGAAAGACCAGGATACCATATACAAAATCAACCAATATCCCAACATATAACAGATTTGATCTAGATCCCCTAGAGAGGAGGATATTCTGAGAACTTATCAAAAATCGGCACAAAGTAACTCCGAATATAGGGAGATCTTCGGGAAAGAGAGAAGTTTAGAGGAAGGGAAAATAGAGGAGGAACTACTGTACAAAAAAGAAAGAAGGGAAAGAATCTGAACCTAGAACAAGGTGGCATTTTTAACTTAACCAACCGCTCCATGAACTCCTCTGAACAAAGGCTTGAAATTTGCCCCCACCTAACCTCTGGACAAATTAGGCACACATATATTTGTTTTAGATCAAACCAAGTGTTTGCTTGAGTATCTGCCCCTGTTCAGATTGTTTGTAATAAGGTGAGTGCACGCAGAAGTAAATCACACTGACAACAAGTTTCAGATGAATGAAAAACTTTGGAATGTTTACTGAGGGGGGCTGCAAGCCCCTTATAAAGCACAAAATACATCATCTGCAAAACATGCGAGAACATGAAAAGTAAATATTTAATTGGTAAGTGCTAAGTGTCTTATCTGATGTACTTCCTCCAAGGTGTGATGTCATCATTGTCTTTGTGTGTAGCTCCGGATGGAGACGCCATCTTGCTACACGAGGGTCTTGGTCGATGGGAGGGGGTACTCTAGCAGCCATTTTGAGTAAATAATGAGCACAGGTATACACAGTAAATAGACATTTTACCTACATTAATTTCTATCCATTACAGTCCCCCCTTAAAATAACTATTTACTAACAGTAGACTCTAGCCTCTAACCGGCCTCAAACTCTTTTTGTGCTGCACATAAGATGAGCAGTGGCTTGTCCCCCACCCCTTGCTAGACTGTGCCTGTACAAACAGACGCTATCCCTACTATCCGTAAAATACTATAGCCTTGATGGGGAGGGAATGCAACGGGACATAGGGTTTATCATAATCCTCCTCATCTATTTCTTGACAAGTGAAAGTTGGTGGGGTCTGGTCTGCTGTTTTCTGACTTTCTAATTTCTCTATTGCCAGGGTCACCTTGCCATTTGGGCCTGTGCAACATGTCATGGTGTCTGGGAGTATTTTACATACTCCCCCTTTCTCCACTAGGATCATGTCTAGGGCCATCCTATTCTGAAAGGTCATCTGGGATGTGGCCTGTAGTTGCTCAGCATTCCCCTGAAGGGCATCTCTTGTATAGTTTACAAACCGTTGTTGGTTATAATATATATAATTAATCCAATTCAGATTCTTATTGGCAGTAATGATCGAAAAGATGGATTCAAACCCTGCTGCAACTTCGTCTCTTGCCTTGAATTCGTTTGGCACCCCCCTTGGCACCCCTATGGCATCTATATATACATGGGGGTCGAAGCTGCCTTTTACAGGGGTGGTTCTTCTTGTCCTGATGTGTGAGTGTGATGTATCATGTGCGTCTTGGTGACTGTCGGATATTATGTGTATTGGCATAATAACTTTGGCTAGGGTGCATTCCCCCCATCATAAGCCTTCCAACCTTGTCCTAAGCTGCATATCCCCACACAACCAATATATGTCCCCCAGGGATCAAACCTGATTTTGTAGTAAGGTAGCTGAAACATTACTATAAGTGGCACAATACGTGCCGGTGAAATTACCCAAAAATCTGCCTTTTCCTCCATATATACCATAGCAAGTATAGTTCCCTGGATACATGGTGATACCCTCATCTGTCTTGGGGTTCTTAGTCATAACTGGGTATTCCTTTTTCCATGATTCACACACCGACTGATTAGTCTTGCAGCTAGTGAAGAGACTCAGAAAACACACTTCCATGTCGGGGGTTAGGGCCAAGGGTACAGTACCTAGGTGGGGTCTCGCGCCCCCCCCCCACCCCCACAGACATAGCAGTTAGATAGTCAGTGGAGATATTGGCGCGTTTTCCTTCAGAGATTTTGCATGCCATGGTGAGAGCCTGTAGTTTTGCTTATTGTGTTTGTTAGCATTATATCTCATCCATTCCAGTCATAGATTAGTGTCAGAGAATCCTGTCTCTGTAGCCATAGTATCTTCAAATGTAGGGTTTGCTATGGCTACCATATCCTTAATGGTCTGAATGTGGGGTTTAAGTGGGTTAGTGATCACATGTCAGGAGGCTACCCACTCGGGTGACTGGTAAATATCTTGAAGGTAGAAAGTCCCCTGTTTCCAATACCCATTATATATGGGCCAGCATCGCCAGGACTAGGATTTTCTATGTTTAGGGTAAGTTTCATGGGGGTCGCCCATCTCGGCTTTCGTAAAGTCATTCTACGTAATAAGGACTCCCCCTTTTTGTCTTTTCTGTCCAGGGCACTCTGTGGCTTGTAACCCCAAGCTGGTCCTGCGTTCCAACCCACCGCCCTCCAGGAACTATAGTCATTTCCCCAGTAATCGTCAGTAACACATATGTATGGGTCTTTAATGCAGGGTATATCCTTGTATACTGTTTGAACCAATGTTTGTGGGAATGGACAGTTGACAACATCACAATAGTCAAATGCAAAGGTGGCCACATGTGTGTTAGATGAGTTATACTAAAATGTAAATACATTATCATCCTTAGTAATGGCAACTTGTTGGGCCCTTGTCAGGCCTAGTAGTGAAAGGATGCACAAGATGATCCTGGCTTAGGACAGTCCCCCTCCTCTGGTACTGGAACCTTCTTGCAGTGGGAAGCGTGTATCCAGGTGCTCTTCCTGACCAATTTAACAGAAGAGGCTGTGACTAGGAGGACTTGGAAGGAACCATCATATCTTGGCTTAAGAGTGTGCCTCCTCACAAATTTCTTAACCAGAACCCAATCACCAGGAAGCAATCGATTGGTGTCTGTATCAGACCCTGGATCTGGAATGGAAGAAAACACTTGCGCATGGATTTTGGTCAACGCTCGAGAGAGAGAGCAGTTACATAGTCAACCAATATATCAGAATGGAGCTCAAGTTGTTGGGGGAAATAGCCTCCAAGTCTAGGTGCTGACCAAAACAGGATCTCATAAGGGGACAGGGCAAACCTCTCTCTTGGTGTGTACCTTACACTAAACAGAGAAATGGAGAGACTCTCTGGCCAGGATAGATTAGTCTCTTGGGCCATTTTCAACATTCTGGCTTTTAAGGTGCCATTCATGCATTCTACCTTGCCACTACTCTGAGGGTGGTAGGGAGTGTGGAATGCAAGGGTCACCCCCAGTGCTGCCCAGATTTCTTTGGTTACTGATGCAGTGAAGGCCGGGCCCTGATCACTTTCTATAACTTCTGGGACCCCGTATCTGCATACTACTCCAGTGAGCAGGCTGTTGTCTTCGCTGTCATGTTGGTAACTGGGTAGGCCTCTGGCCATTCTGAGAACATGTCCACTATGACTAGTGCGTATTCATACCGACCACTCTTTGGCATTTGAATGTGGTCAACCTGTGGTCATCCCTTCTTTGGAAGGGATAGTGAGGTTTGACTAGATGCTTCAGGGGGGCTTTTTCCATTCTTCCTTGGGTTGCACTTGGCACAGATGGTGCAGGATCTGCAGTAGTTGTTTGTCAGAGAGGCGATTCCTGGGGCTTCATAGTATTTGTTGATCAGGGAGTTCATAAGGGTTTTGGACAGGTGTGATGTTCTATGGGCCCAGTGGACCACTGCTGAGTACATGCTCTTGGGTAAACAGAACTTAAGGTTGTTGGAGTACAGCCCATCTTTAAAGGTTGCCCCTTTCTGTTTCCAGCTTTGTATTTCTTCTGGATCAGCAGCTGCTTGTTGTTCCTTTAGGAGCTTGAGGTCTGTGGGTAAGGTCTGCATGGTGAATATGAGGGTTTCTTCGGCGGACATTCTTCTGTCCAAATCCCGCAGTGCACACACGGCTTGCTTGGTGGCTTGATCAGCTCGATGGTTGCCTCGTGTTTCATCTGAGTTCAGTTTCCCGTGAGTATGACCACTTCTTCAGGGAGGAGTAGGGCATCCATCAGCTCATTGATAGCCGTGCTGTGTTTGACTTGCGTGCCAAATGCAGTGAGAAATCCTCTTGTTTTCCAGATTATTCCAAAGTCATGAGCCACGCCTAGTGCATATCTTGAGTCAGTGTAGATATTGGCGCATTTTCCTTCAGAGATTTTGCATGCCGTGGTGAGAGCCTGTAGTTCTGCTTCTTGTGCAGACATGGACGAGGGAAGTGGGGATGTTTGAAGTACTTCGTCCACTGGGGTGACAGCAAATCCAGTATGATATCTTCCTTGTTCATCAGCATATCTGGAGACATCCACAAACAGGGTGAGGGCAGGTTCTTTTAGAGCAGCATCATGTACAGTTGGGAGATGTGTTGTCTCCATCTTCATCTGTTCAAAGCAATCATGAGGCAGATTTGGATCATGTTCTATAGGAGGGATTGCGGAACATGCAGCTTCTGCGTGGAATTGGGGATAGCCAATTACTTTCCAATGCAAAGTTTGTTTAACGATACCTTTCTCAGAGAGCTGGATCTGGTCTTCAGAGCTCCACAATTTTGCCATAGAGCCAAGATCTTTCCATGAGTTCTGAAGTGACTTGATTATAGAAATGTGTGGGATAGCTGTGTCCCCGTGATGATACAGGTGAGTAGCTTCTGGGGGTAGGCGGACTAGGGCCACGCTGTTGCCCTTGGGATCACAGTATAGGTCTGTTATGATGAATGCCACTGTCACCAATTGGCACAAGTCTTCTTCATAGTGTGGGTTAGGACCTGAAGTAAGTTTGAACCACAAGGTGCAGTGAGAAAAAGTCTGAGTATCATAGGTGGAGGACAGGGTTTGGGCCTTTTTGACTTCAGTCATAAGGAAGAGGCTGAGGATTAGGTCAATATATGCTGTAACAATACTGTGCAGGTCCCCCCTCGGGAAGTGGCAGAAGAGTGGGTGGGTTAAGACTGTAACATCTCTGTAAGGAGACATTGTCTGGTAGGAGTACAGAGCATTGCAAGTGGAGGTGGCGGGCAGAAGAGAGTTGGACTTGATTGAGGATAGCAGCAATGTCATGAGGAGCAAGGATGACAAGAGGATGGCCAAGTACTAAGTCATTGGTTTTGTCAATAAGAGCATGTGCAGCAAAAACAGTTCTGAGACAGGAGGGGCCACCTCTTGCTACAGCATCCAGTTGTCAAGAGAAGAATCCAATGGGTCATTGGAGTGAGGGCTCCAGTAGCATGTCCATTTCTTTCAGACACGAACAACTTAAAGTCTTTCTTGTAGTCAGGAAGGCCCAGGGCCGGTGCAGAGGAGACAGCACGGAAACAGGAGAGGGCCACGGGAGACAAAGAAAAAGGTTCAGTCTTGAGGGCATCATAGAGAGGTTTCATGAGGATGGAGGCTTCTGGTATCCATCAGCTCAGAAGAGGAGGTCATCCACATATTGAAGCAGGACCACATCAGTGTGGGCCTCTTGCCAAGAGTCCAGAATTGAAGCCATTGCCTTAGCAAACTTACTGGAAGAATTCTGTGCTCCTTGAGGCATAACAGTCCAGGTGTATTGCTGACGTTCATGGGTGAAGGCAAATAGATATTGACATGAAGGATCCAGGGGTACACTGAAGAATGCATTATCCAGATCCACCACTGTGAAGAACTTGGAGGTAGGTGGGACTCCAGACAGAAAAGTATGTGGGTTAGGGACAATGGGGGTATTCAGAACAGTAGCTTCATTAACAGTTCTGAGATCTTGAACTATCCTGTATTTCTCTGGTTCTCCCTTTGCGGTTTTCTTCTTGACAGGGAACAGGGCCTGGTTGCAAGAAGACTCACAGTGGACTAAGGCACCATTGGACAGGAGACTTTTAACCTGCTGGGAGATAGCTTGAGCAGGTTTCAGAGGGTATTGCGGGTTCCGGGGTAGACAGGCTCCATAGCTTTGGAGGAATTCTGGAAAAAACACTGGGGGAAGTATCTAGTACCCTTGCATTTTTGGCAGGTTCTTCCAGGTGGAGCAGGAGCGGTATGGAGCAGAGGGCCGAAGTATCGGCGGCAGATAGGGGGGAGGACAGTTGAATCTGGCCATCTGGGGTGAAGGAGATAGATGCTTGTAAGGAGAGGACATCTGTTCCCAACAGATTAATTGGGCAGGTAGAGGAAACCACAAAGGGGGCCAGGAGATCAGGGAAGGTACCAATCTGTAAGGGCTTGGTTAATGGGCTACTTCGAGGAGTGCCATCTACACTCTGTTCCAAATTATTATGCAAATTCTATTTAAATGTCACAAAGATTAAATATTTTGTTTTTCAGTTTGACTCATGGATGGCATTGTGTCTCAGGGCTCTATTGATCACTGAAAACAATCTTGGACACCTGTGATAATTAGATTGCCAGATGAGCCCAATTTAAGGAAAAACTACTAAAGGAGGGTGTTCCACATTATTAAGCAGAGCACCATTTTCATACAATATGGGGAAGAAAAAGGATCTCTCTGCTGCCGAAAAGTGTGAAATAGTTCAATGCCTTGGACAAGGTATGAAAACATTAGATATTTCACAAAAACTTAAGCGTGATAATCGCACTATTAAGAGATTTGTGGCTGATTCAGAGCACAGACGGGTTCGTGCAGATAAAGGCACATTGAGTAAGATTTCTGCCAGATCCAGGCATCGGATGAAGAGAGCAGCTGCTAAAATACCATTACATAGCAGCAAACAGATATTTGAAGCTGCTGGTGCCTCTGGAGTCCCACGGACATCAAGGTGTAGAGTCCTCCAGAGTCTTGGAACTGTGCATAAACCTTCTATTTGGCCACCACTAACCAATGCTCACAAGCAGAAAGGGCTGCATTGGGCAGAAAAATACATGAAGACTAATTTTCAAACAGTCCTGTTCACTGATGAATGCCGTGCAACCCTGGATGGTCCAGATTGATGGAGTAGTGGATGGTTGGTGGACGGCCACCGGGTTCCAACAAGGCTGCGACATCAGCAAGGCGGTGGTGGAGTCATGTTTTGGGCCGGACTCATGGGGAGAGACCTGGTCGGCCCCTTTAGGGTCCCCGAAGGTGTAAAGATGACCTCTGCAAAGTATGTGGAGTTTCTGACTGACCACTTTTTTCCCTGGTACAGAAGGAAGAACTATGCTTTCCATAATAAAATCATCTTCATGCATGACAATGCACCATCTCATGCTGCAAAGAATACCTCTGTATCAATGGCTGCTATGGGGATAAAAAGAGAGAAAGTCATGGTGTGGCCTCCATCCTCCCCTGACCTGAATCCTATTGAGAACCTTTGGTGCATTCTCAAGCAAAAGATCTATGAGGGTGGGAGGCAGTTTACATCCAAACAGCAGCTTTGGGAGGCTATGCTGACATCTTGCAAACAAAGTCAAGCAGAAACTGTCCAAAAACTCACACGTTCAATGGATGCAAGACATGTGAAGCTGCTATCAAATAAGGGGTCCTATGTTAAAATGTAACGTGACCTGTTAAAATGTTTAAAAAGTTAAAATGTTGTTATAAGTTTGATTGAAATAGCTTTTGATTTCAGTAAATATGCTGCAAATAGTGATGTCCCGAACGGTTCGCCGAACGGTTCGCCACGGACTTGAGTAAACTTTGACCCTGTACCTCACAGTCAGCAGACACATTCCAGCCAATCAGCAGCAGACCCTCCCTCCCAGAACCTCCCACCTCCTGGACAGCATCCATTTTACATTCATTGTGAAGCTGCATTCTTAGTGAGCTGTCCAGGAGGTGGGAGGATCTGGGAGGGAGGGTCTGCTGCTGATTGGCTGGAATGTGTCTGCTGACTGTGAATGCAGTCAAAGTCGTCGAAGTGTCGAAGTTGTCGAAGTTGTCGAAGTGGCCGCCATTCGAATATCGAACACGTGGCGGCAGCCATTTTAATTTAGTCGAACGTGGTCAGCGGTGCGTGCCACTGAATCTATGGAACTAAAATCGGCTACACATTTGCATAAACACCGCTGACTATTACATTCTCAGGACATTTTTCTGGGTGAAAGTGACCAACCGCACAGCCTAAATCTATGGAACTGTTTTGGGCAGGAAAATGTGCTTGCGGTCAGTCATAAAGGACTTCCATCTAACTTTTGATCTACTGGATGGATCTGTCTGATTTTTGGTTGCTCACATCACCGTCAGCTACCATGGGATATGTTTTTATGTTGATACGTTATGTAGAAAGTATATTTTCAATAATTGTAAAAAAAAATTACTTTTCTGGCCACTAGATAATTGAGTTTGTTAAGTGCTCAAACCCAATTATCTAGCCTGGCCCAGAGGAGGAGTTATGTATTGTATAAATTGAATGCCTGTTGCTTCCAGTAAATTAGTCTTGTTCCAGCATTAAGCTTTGGCTCATGTGTGGATTATTCGGCGATTCCAGGGATATTTATTCCTGTGAATTACTTGGTGATTTTCTTTTATGGGAAGAAGGGAATGCTTGACGGTGATACAGTTTACTACCGTCACAACTGGTTGGCAGCGGCGGGATTTTCCTTTTTTTCTGCACCACGAATCCAAGCAGACACTGGGGACAGTGAATGGAAGGCTGGTATACACTGCTTAAATGAAACACGTTAAAGGAACTGTTGGAGGTTCGTGGAAGGATTGCTAGCAACAAAACCAAGCGGGTCATCATTGCCAAGTTAATGGAACTAGACCAGGAGAACTTGGTTGCAGCAACACCAACTATTCAGGAGATGGAGACACCAGCGATTCGGGAGAATGAATCGCCAGCCAACAGGGAGATTCGAGAGAGATTAGCATGATTCGATCCGAACCCAACAGCTGACATTGTGCTACAGGTAATGAACATTGTAGCAGAAGAGGCAAAACAAAAGAGGGAAATAGAGCTGCAAATGAAGCTGGCTGAAACCCAGCGGGCAGCAGCAAGCTCCCCAAGCAGAGAGCACAGCACAGCAGAGACAATGAAGATTCCTTTCAGTGCCTTTAAAGCTTTTAATCAGAAGGACTGCGAGATTGATAGCTATCTAGTGGATTTCGAGCGACAGTGTAACCTGCACAGAGTGGCTACGGACGAATGGGTTGCAATATTGGCAGGGAAATTGTCAGGCAAAGCCGCCGATGCTTTCCGGGCCGAACCAGAACAGGAGATCCACAGCTATGCAAGGGTTAAAGAGGCACTCCTGGCTCGGTAAGCGATGACCCCGGAGACATACGGCAAAAAATTCAGAGACAAGGATTCCTATGCCGAATGGGCCTGCCAGTTAAAACTGTCTGCATCGAATTGGGTTAACAGTAGCCAAGCCACCACCGCGGATGACATCCTACAATTAATACTCCTGGAACAGTTCTACGACCGCATCCAGCCAGATGTTAAAGACTGGGTGAGAGACCGCAGACCCCTATCCTTACCGGAGGCTGCCAAATTAACGGATGAGTATACGGATACTCGCAAGACCACACAGGTCACACCACGGGTCCAACCTCTTCGACCAGCAGTACGGTCAAACCCACCCTTGACCTGGTACCAACCCCCCAGCCGACCGGTAGCTTCCAACCCTCGCTACCCACGGCAGCCTGGCAACAAACCCCGTTGCTTCTGAGGTAACCAAGTGGGTCATCTTTGTTACAATTGCCCACTGGAACCCCCCAGGTCCAATTGGACTCACCCTGGATTCCATCAACCCCAAGCGGCAGCCCATTGTGTGGATTATCCGATTATCCATCCGCCTGGGACGCCAGGGAGTCGGGAGGAACCCTTGGGCACTGTATATGAAGCGCTCATAGTTCAATCCACCATAACTGACAATCGAAGACACCATTCTCAGCTGGTCATGGTCAATGGAAAGACCGCACAGGGCCTGAGAGACAGTGGCGTGACCATCACCCTAGTGCAATGACACCTTATTAATAATTCGGAAAGACCGGGGAAATCTATTGCTGTGAGAGTGGCGGGGGGGCAGTGTATCAGATTCCTACTGCGCAAGTGCATCTTGATTGGGGTGCTGGAGCTGGCAATTGTCAGGAAAGTGACAGGGATCCAATACGCAGAGTGCGCACAGAATGAGGTACGTATACCGGACCTTAGAATGGCCGGACTAACGTAAGGACAAAGCAAGAATAGTCAAAAGGTAAGCCGAGGTCAAGGGAGCCGGAGGACAGGTAAGCGAGATACAAGCCGAGTCAAAGGAGAGGAGAGGACAACAGGACAAAAGACAAGCAAGGGTCAAAACCGGAAACACAAGATAAAGAACGCGCTGAGTGACTAGCAAGCTAGAACCACGACAGGGCAATGAGCAGTAGTAAAGGTTTCCTTTAAATACCCTGTTACCTAAATAGAGACCACGCCCCCAAAAGGTCCGGAATAGCGGTTCCCGGCACTTTATGCAAATGCCGACGTCATGACGTCGACGCTAGCCGTCGCGTCATAAAAGGGGGAGGAGCTAGCGCGGCCGGCGCGAAAACGGCCGGAATATGCCGAAATGCTAGGGGCAGGGAGGCCCTAAGCAGAGAGGATGTCCTCCCTGGATACATCACCAACAGGTACCCTGACAGTACCCCCCCTTCTAGAAACGCCCACCGGGCGGATGGGACCTGGCTTAGAAGGAAAACGAACGTGGAAGGCCCGAAGAAGACGAGGAGCATGCACGTCTATACCAGGAACCCAAGACCTCTCTTCCGGACCATAACCTTTCCAGTCTATGAGGTATTGCAGCTTCCCCCTAGAAATACGAGAATCAAGGATGGACTTGATGATATATTCCTCCTGACCATCCACACGGACCGAGGATGGAGGAGCAGAGCGGGAGGAAAATCTGTTACAAACAAGAGGTTTCAATAACGACACATGAAAAGAGTTAGGGATGCGTAGAGTAGGAGGTAGATCCAGCAAATAAGAAACCGGGTTGATCCTCCTCAGTACCCTGTAAGGACCAATGTAACGAGGAGCAAACTTCAAGGAAGGAACTTTCAGGCGAATGTGTCTGGTACACAACCAGACCCTATCCCCCGGAGAAAAAATAGGAGCAGGACGTCTACGCCTATCAGCATGTGACTTAAACACCGCGGAACTACGTTCAAGAATTTGTCGAGTCTGATCCCACAACTTTCTCAGGTTGGCTACATGAATATCAACCGACGGTATACCCTGGGAAGGAGACACCGACGGAAGAACAGTAGGGTTAAAGCCATAGTTCAAGAAAAAGGGGCTATTACGAGTGGAACCACAAACAAGGTTGTTGTGAGCAAACTCCGCCCAAGGAATCAGACCGACCCAGTCATCCTGGTGTTCAGAAACAAAACAACGTAGATATTGCTCAATTTTTTGGTTAGTGCGTTCGGCTGCTCCGTTAGATTGAGGATGATAGGCCGAAGAAAAATTCAGTTTGATGCCCAACTGTGAACAGAAGGATCTCCAAAAACGGGAAATAAATTGGGAACCCCTGTCTGACACAATCTCATTGGGAATACCATGTAAACGGAAAATTTCTCTAGCAAATATCACGGCCAGTTCGGGGGAGGACGGAAGTTTAGGCAAGGGAACGAAATGAGCCATTTTAGTAAACCTGTCAAGGACCGTGAGGATAACTGTATGCCTATTGGAAGCTGGTAGATCAACAATAAAATCCATAGCCAAACAAGCCCAAGGTTTGTTGGGAACGACTAAGGGCTGCAATAAACCACAAGGGAGATCCCGCGGAAGTTTATTCCTGACACAAACATTGCAAGCCTTGACAAAGTCTTCCACATCCCTACGTAAACCGGGCCACCAGAAGTCTTTGGAGATCAGGCAGTAAGTTTTGTGGATGCCGGGGTGACCAGCGAACTTGCTATCGTGAAAACAGCGAATAATGTCCACTTGGAATTTGGGGGACACGAACAAGCGGCCCACAGGAGTACGTTCGGGAGCAAGAGATTGTTCGTTCATAATATCAGCGAGCAATGGAGAGTGTATTTTGACATTGGTGTTGGCGATAATATTGACTTCAGGAATAATAGGGAACAAAGTATCCTCTGTAGAGGTGGTAGGTTCGTGCTGACGTGACAAAGCGTCTGCCTTAGTGTTCTTAGAACCAGGCCTGTAAGTAAGCACATAATTAAAGTGTGTAAGGAACATAGACCAACGTGCCTGCCTGGCAGATAATCTTTTGGCCTCCCCCATATACGATAAATTTTTGTGGTCAGTCAAGATAGTAACTGGGAGGACGGTGCCCTCTAACAAATGTCTCCATTCCTTTAATGCCATAATGATAGCTAAAGTTCTCTATCACCAATGTCATATCTCCTTTCAGTGTGTGATAGTTTCTTGGAAAAAAAACCGCAAGGGTGCAGCGGCTTATCTAAACTTTGTCTTTGGGACAACACTGCGCCTATCCCTGTTTCAGACGCATCAACTTCAAGTAAAAAGGGTAGAGAGGTATCAGGATGAACTAATACAGGTGCTGAGGCAAAAGACTGTTTGAGCGTTTCGAAAGCAGATAAAGCCTCAGTAGACCAGGTTTTGGTATCGGCTCCTTGTTTGGTCATATTAGTGATAGGAGCGATAACAGAGGAGTACCCTTTAATAAAACGTCTGTAATAATTAGAAAATCCAAGAAATCTTTGTATGGCTTTGAGTCCCTTAGGTAAAGGCCAATCTAAAATCGATTTTAGTTTGGTCGGGTCCATCATAAACCCGTCTTTGGAAATTACGTAACCTAAGAAAGTTACCTGAGACTGGTCAAAGCTACATTTTTCCAATTTACAATACAATCCATGTTGTAAAAGTTTCTGTAATACCTTTCTGACTTGTCTATGATGTGAATTAATGTCTCTAGAATGGATTAGTATATCATCCAAATATACAATTACACATTCATGTTGGAATTCTCTAAGAACTTCATTGATCAAGTCTTGGAAGACGGCCGGGGCGTTACAAAGCCCAAACGGCATTACGGTATACTCATAATGCCCGTAACGGGTATTAAATGCTGTCATCCATTCATCTCCTTGTTTAATTCGCACTAAGTTATATGCTCCTCTTAAGTCAAGTTTGGTAAAAATACTCGAGCCCCTTTAGTCTGTCAAAGAGTTCAGTAATCAAAGGAATAGGGTAAGCATTTCTGATAGTAATTTTGTTCAATCCCCGATAGTCTATACAAGGACGTAAGGTACCGTCTTTCTTTTCTACAAAAAAGAAACCCGCCCCCGCCGGAGAAGAAGACTTTCTAATAAATCCTTTGTCTAAATTCTCCTTGATATATTCCTCTAAAACTAAGTTTTCCTTGGTGGATAGAGGGTATACCGTACCCCTGGGAGGCATAGTACCAGGGAAAAGTTTAATAGAACAGTCATAAGACCGGTGGGGAGGTAAAGTATCCGCCTTACCCTTGTCAAATACAGATTTGAGGTCTAGATATTGTAATGGTATCTGAACGTCTGTGGATTGAGAAGTGTTAACATAAGAGTTTACGGGGCAAACAGAAGTAACTCTCTGCAGACATTCTTTCCTACAACCCATACCCCAAGAAACGATTTCTCCACCCTCCCAGTCAATCTGAGGGTTGTGTCTCTTGAGCCAAGAATATCCTAGACCACTGGGACTGCCGGGGAGGAAATTAACAGAAGGGAAATCAACTCCTCGTGGAAAATACCAACAGTAAGCTTAACGGGTTCGGTCTCATGGAATATTACTGGTTCAGATAAAGGTCTACCATCTATGGCCTCAACGGCCAAGGGTGTATCTCTCAATTGGAATGGGATACAATGCTTATTAGCGAAAGTTTGGTCTATAAAGCTTTCTGCTGCTCCAGAATCTAATAATGCCATCGTAGCAATAAACCCCTTTTCCCAAGCTAGAGAGACAGGAATCAGAAGCCTATGGTCTTTTTTATTATGCATAGAGGACAGTAATGAAACACCCAAGGCCCGTCCTCTAAGGGAACTTAGGTGCGAGCGTTTCCCGGACGATTAGGGCAACTAAGACGTAGGTGACCTCTCCGCCCGCAGTATAAACAGAGACCCTCCCTTCTTCTGTACTGTCTCTCAGCCTCAGATAAGCGAGTATTACCTATTTGCATAGGTTCTGGTGGAGTAGGATTATAGGAGTCAGGGTTCTGAAATGAGGGAGCGAGTCTTACAGGAAGTCTAGTAACTCTTTCCCGAGTGTTCTGCCTCTGTCTCATGCGTTCATCTATTCTGGAAATGCAGGATACTAAATCCTCTAATTTTTCCGGAAGTTCTCTTGTGGCAATTTCATCTAGAATTTCATCAGACAACCCATTCAAGAAAACATCCATAAAAGCTTGTTCGTTCCATTTCACTTCTGCTGCCAATGATCTAAACTCTAGAGCATATTCTACAAGGGTCCTATCTTGTTGTTTAAGGCGTAACAGGGATCTGGCCGCATTAATCTTCCTCCCTGGGGGGTCAAAGGTTCTTCTAAAAGCCGTGACAAACGCAGTGTAGTTGTAGACTAAAGGATTGTCATTCTCCCAAAGGGGATTGGCCCATCTAAGTGCTTTATCTATTAGCAGGGTTATAATAAAGCCTACCTTAGCCCTGTCAGTGGGGTAAGCCCGGGGTTGTAGTTCGAAATGTATGCTTATCTGGTTTAAAAAACCACGACAAGCATCAGGCGAACCCCCATATCGTAATGGTGACGTGACATGGGAAGATGCGCCTACAGTGGCTACTTCCAAACCAGTACTTAGCGAGTGGCTAGCAGTGGAACGTATTTCTTCAGACTGGGTACTGGAGCGTGTCAACAAAGTTTGTAACGCTAAAGCCATTTGGTCCATTCTATGGTCCATGGCCTCAAATCTGGGGTCAGGAGGACTAGCACCTGCAGGATCCATCTGGCCCTGTCGTAATGTCAGGAAAGTGACAGGGATCCAATACGCAGAGTGCGCACAGAAGGAGGTACGTATACCGGACCTTAGAATGGCCGGACTAACGTAAGGACAAAGCAAGAATAGTCAAAAGGTAAGCCGAGGTCAAGGGAGCCGGAGGACAGGTAAGCGAGATACAAGCCGAGTCAAAGGAGAGGAGAGGACAACAGGACAAAAGACAAGCAAGGGTCAAAACCGGAAACACAAGATAAAGAACGCGCTGAGTGACTAGCAAGCTAGAACCACGACAGGGCAATGAGCAGTAGTAAAGGTTTCCTTTAAATACCCTGTTACCTAAATAGAGACCACGCCCCCAAAAGGTCCGGAATAGCGGTTCCCGGCACTTTATGCAAATGCCGACGTCATGACGTCGACGCTAGCCGTCGCGTCATAAAAGGGGGAGGAGCTAGCGCGGCCGGCGCGAAAACGGCCGGAATATGCCGAAATGCTAGGGGCAGGGAGGCCCTAAGCAGAGAGGATGTCCTCCCTGGATACATCACCAACAGGTACCCTGACAGCAATGTCCAAGTGGGAGTGATGAAGGAATTACCCTCTGAAGTAGTGTTGGGCAATGACATCGGTCCCTTCTGCTTTTGCATCAACACCTCCTCACGAGGCTCAAGCAGTGACCACCAGGGCCCAAAGTCATGCCGCCGAGAGCCATCCACCTCCTACGGAGACCCAGGTAAGCCAACCTGACCTACCCCTGACTGTAGCACCCCTTCCCTGGGATACCCCGGAGGACTTTGGGATAGAAGTAACCGGAGACCCCTCAAAGTACCAGGAAAAAGCTAAGGGGAGACACGGAGGGTTAGAGAAGGAACAGTTCATCTGGGAGAAGGGCCGTTTATACCGGCTCACCGAGACCCGGGTCAACGCACCCGGGCTCCGGCAAAAACGCCAGCTAGTAGTCCCACGAAAATACTGGCAGGAGTTATTGAGGATTGGGCACAACGTCCCATTAGCAGGACACATGGGAATACGCAGGACATTATATCGGGTAACCCAGAACTTCTTTTGGCCTCGGGTATCTGACGATGTCCGGGCGTATTGCCAGACGTGCGAGGTATGTCAAAGGATAGGTAAGAAGAGGGGCCAAACTGGTTTCTATGCCCATAATAGAGTTCACGAGAGTAGTCGTAGACCTCGTAGGGCCCCTGGCCCAGCCTAGCCACTCCGGTAAGTGCTATATCCTTACTGTGGTGGATTACATCACTCATTACCCCGAAGCTGTAGCCCTTTCGAATATCCAGGCGGAGACAGTGGCTGATGCCCTGGTTAAGATATTCTCCAGAGTGGGATTTCCCAAAGATATTCTATCCGACCAGGGTACGCAGTTCATGGCCGAGGTGACCCAACAGATATGGAAAGTCTGCTGAGTTAAATCCCTGACCAGCTCCCCATACCACCCCCAGACCAATGGCCTGTGTGAACGCTTCAATGGGACACTGAAGCAAATGCTGAAGTCGTTCACAGAAGCCTATAAAGATTGGGAGCGATTCCTGCCACACCTCCTCTTTGCATACTGGGAGGTGCTCCAGGAATCAACCGGGTTCTCACCCTTTGAAGTATTATAAAGGAGGCTGTAGCGGAGCGGCAATATTAAATCCCACGATCTCCGCTGGTTCAGAAGGTAATCCACAGTCAAGCGCTGAAAAGTAAGGCAATATCCCAAATCTCCCAGTAACCGGACGAAACACAGTTCTGAGAGTCAACTGAAGGCTTTATTCACAGGCTCCACAATTTATACAATTCCCCATGCAAGGGGTTTCCTGAGTCCTATCCCAGGGGTATTCCAAGAGTGGACTACGTGGGGAACTTACATTACAGAGCCTTTCCCCCATCAGGTACTGCTGCACGAGAGGGATCCTCCCACTGGAATATACTGTTAAGTGGATTATCCCTCCGTGCAGCAGAACCGGCAATTTACTTGAAAATACACAGTTTTTCAACTGTTAGGTCTATTTGCACGAATGGACGTTCGGTAGATAGCTGGGGTCTGAGCGCATCATTCGTGAGATTATCGCTCAGATCCCAGCTAAAACAACCGAACGCCACACAAAAAAACATATTCATTAAAACACACACTTAAAAGACCGATTGATGTATAGGGAATAAAATACCGAACGGCCCGGAACTCCCGAACGGCCTGGAAGTTCAGCGGTGTTCGCGCCGTCGAGTAGCCGTTTTTAGTACTACGCGCTCGACGACCAAACACTGCTGGGGGAACAAAGGATCCAAGATGGCCGACCGCCGCATGGTCGGTAGCCGAACGACGGCCACCTAGGAGAGCCTCTAATTACCGATTGCAACATTGTTGCAATCGGTTAACGAGCGCCACACGTCTCTCAATGTGTGGGCTGTTACAGGGTGGTCTATTCGGTTCACGAACGGCCCGCAAAGGTGACGTTCGTGAAACGAAAGGGAATCAGCTATCTGCTTTCTGCAGATAGCCAATGCAGGCAATACAATGTTACACAATCACATTACATTATACCCATGAACACACATCACGAAATCATACAGGCAACCATTAAAGCGATAGTCCTTAAATAATGTCCAAGTGGCTAGGTTTGCCACAGAGGCGGGTGAGAGGGCCCCTAGATCTTATCAAGGACCACTGGGAAGGGCAGACCGAGATAGAGGGGACCCCAATTGTGCCTTGCGTACTGGAGCTGTGGGACCGCATGGAGGAATTGGCACAGACTGTGCAGGAAAATCTCCAGGCGGCCCAGAGGCACCAGAAAGTGTGGTACGACCAACGGGCAAGGTACCGCAGCTTTCAGATCGGACAAAAAGTCATGGTGCTAAGACCGGTCCGAACTGACAAGCTCCTGCCTGGCAGGGCCCCTATAAGGTTATAGGACAGGTGTGCGATACCACCTACACCATAGCCAGCTGCGAGGATGAAGATGTGAGACGAACGTTTCACATCAGCATGCTCAAAGCGTATAATGAGAGGGCTGAAGAAGTGACCGCCATCTGTGCTCCAGTTGGAGAAGACACGGAGGCTTTGCCCCTCCCGACTTACTGGGAAGTAACGAATGGAGCGCGGCAGATAGACAAAGTTCAGTTAGGAGAACAGCTGGAGCCCCAAGAGAGGGCACAGGCTACATGCATACTACAAGCCAAACAGGCCACATTCTCTCAGGAGCCCGGGTATACCGGGCTACGCATTTGCACGAACACCGCTGACTCTTACCTTCTCAGGAACTTCGACACTTCGGCTGGAAACGAAGTGCGTTTGACAATTCAAACACACTAATAGAACAAAGTTTAAGTGGAGCTCTGGTTTACCTGTGCAAACAGTGGTATTATATGGGTAGACAAAAATGCTATTACAATAATCTGCAAATAATAAACAATTAGATCTTAGTGCAGACGGTAGTCACAAACTTAAAATAGATGAAAATAAATTGTAGATGGGTAACTAACAAGAGTAGAGCCAATAACACACTTGGCTCTAGTGGTAAGCGCCTCAGGATCTTCTAAGGGAGATCCACCACCGTCTTTTTGTTTCCTCCTGATGGCCTCCACCTTGAATTTGAGTAGGAATGGAAAGGGAAACTCCAAAGACGGTATAAACAAAATTTATTGAGTTAAAAATTATCAATAAAAAAATTAGAGATTAAAAATGAATTGATAAAATAACATAAAATGAATCCAAAACGCGTTTCGCCAATAGCTGGCTTCCTCAGTTGGTATAATAATCACTGCGTCCTCTTGTTCTTTTATATGTCCCTAATAGTGTAATTGTCGGCATCTGCCGAACCCGGAAATTCGCTCTGTGGAACGCACACAGAGCTTGTTTGAACGCACGTACATACGTGCGTGCGTAAGTCATGTGATTCGGCTGCTTCACTTCCTTATTCTTCGTGGAACGCAACACGTGCGTTCCACTACCTTGAATCATAAAATCCGGCTATTACACTTCCTTATTCTTCGTGGGACGCAACACATGCGTTCCACTACCGGAATATATATTGTCCATCACAAAAGTCTTTAAATAAACCGTCCATTAGGTCTCAAATAAGCCAGAAGAAGGAGAAAAAACAAATAGATAAAATATTTATAAAACAGAAAAAAAGACATAATTGCCAAATCATTGATAGGTATATTATTTACAATGTGATATTGCTTATTGAATATAAATAGTAATAATTTTACCACATGACAGGAGGCTTCATATTTGCATATCTTTCTTTACTCAAAACTCCAGCAGCATAGTAACATAAACAACCAATCAGAAAAAAGATATAATGCCCATAAAAGGCCCTGTCTATGACATCACTTCCTCTTTCTTTGCTGCTCCAGCCAACATCAGGTCAGAGTATTTTGCCTCCCTGGCAATTGCTTACATATATTGTTTGTTTCTCTGTATTTTGGATGGTATTGTTCTATTTTTACCTAAGTTAATTTATTTACCTAAGTTAATTTATTTATTTAGCTAATTTATTTATTTCATTTACTTATTTCATTTAATTAATTTATTTATTTAGTTTTTACTTTCGCTGTTCCCTTCTCCCTGTCCCTGCAGTTTTCTTTTGGGCCCCTATTGCTTTTCACTACCGGTACCCGCGAGCAACGGCTGTCAGTGCCGCGCGCCGCGGGCCGGCTAACGTTTTTCCTTTTGTGGGGCCGGCAAGGGGACGGGTGGAGGGGGACTGGGAACTGCGTTCCCTCGTCATTCCGGCGCCGAGCGGTCGATCGCGGCGCTACTTCACACGCGGGCAGCGGCCATCTTGGATCTCGCGGCTCGCGAGATACCGGACGGCCGCCTTCCCCGCTTGCCCGGCGGATCGGTAACTCACCCGACCGCTGGGCTCCACATCTTTATACCCTCCCTAGTATGTACTAAGGGAGGGTATTAGGTTACAGTGGATTTTTGCCTTTCTATATATATATTTGCCCAGTGCCTGCCTGCTGTGCTGCCTATCTATTATAAATGCATGCATTAAAGAGACAAACATTCCCCCCTTTTTTGCCAGCTTCAGACCTTTATGTCTCTAGGCCCTGCTTAGGGTCATATCAGCTACTATACCCCAATTAGGGTTATACTATACATGGTTATAATCTCCTCAGGATCAGACGGCATACTGGCAAAAAATTATATACAATTATTATTTTTTATTCTCATGAGCAGGCACACAATCTATGTATTATTGTGAAGCCATACAATATCACAGTCGTTATACAAAACATATACTGTACCTATATCAAGATCAACTATATCACTGTACTCTACGAAGGGCATATTATGTTACTGTACCCTACAAAGGGCATATTATATTATATTATTGTACCCTACAGAGGGTCATATTATATTACTGTACCTGACGGTGCAAATTTATGTGGGTGTCCTCTGGGTATTTTTTCATGGCACACCACCTGGGGTGACCCCCCAGATATGCATGCAAGGTCACTGACAGACCATTACCTTTGATGTGGGTGTCCTCTGGGTTACCATGGCACACCACCTGGGGTGACCCCCCAGATATGCATGCAAGGTCACTGACAGACCATTACCTTTGATGTGGGTGTCCTCTGGGTTACCATGGCACACCACCTGGGGTGACCCCCCAGATATGCATGCAAGGTCACTGACAGACCATTACCTTTGATGTGGGTGTCCTCTGGGTTACCATGGCACACCACCCGGGTGAACCCCGATCATATGCATGGAGGCCTACGCCTCAACTTTACCACTGATTACTACAGACATATATGGATGTTTAACCCTTAACTATGGATGTTTAACTTTGGAATAAAAGGGAATCATGACATGTCGCACATCTCATGTGTCTTTAAGGGGTTAAACACTGCCTGTCAGTTTTACATTAAAGCAACAGTACCATGCCGGATGCGATTTGATGGCAGGATCACTAAGAAAATTGAGTGTATTGCGGTGTAACCTTCACAGGGATACATATATGTATATTTTCTGTGCCTAGTGTACATATGGAACGTGGGTGTCCTCTGGGTAATTTTTCATGACACACCACCTGGGATGACTCCCAGATATGCATGCAATGCTTGTAAGGTGCCAATAAGTATAATATGGGTGTCCTCTGGGTTACCATGGCACACCACCTGGGATGAACCCAGCCTAATAGACATGGGTCCTGCGGCTGCAGACCTTATGGAGACAGGCCCCATGCACCTATATAGTAAGCCTGTGTAGTTAAAACCCTGCATACAGCTCTGGCGTACATTTGTGGTGAACCCGGCTAGCCAGACCGACACCACTACCAGGCAGTCGCGCCTGCACCACGGCTCTCAGTAGCCAGATTAAACTAATAGAGGTGACCCCTCTTTTTACCTGGGTGATCCCCAGTTCTACCAGGAGTCTAACACCCCTACGTGCTGACCCCCACACTATCTCCCAACAGGACGGGAACGAGTCATGGTGGACACTCTCAACGTTCCCAAGATTTCGAGACAATGATAAACGCCACAGTAACGGCCTCAGTGGAGAAGGTTCTGTTATGAACTCTACCCCACACCGCTTGATGGAGACCTCAGGCCCACAAGCCTTCAAGTCAAAACGGCAAGGGAAGGGCTCCAGCCCCCCTGCCACTAAGGTCAAGGGCAAGATGCCCATCGAACAGACCAAATAGGCGGAACACCGGGAATCCAAACCCCGTCCGCCACAATCTTCCGACAAAAAAGACTATTACCCACCACGTACTTTGGACATGGTAGATGAGCGACACGAAGACAGCTCACCGCCTGAGGAAATGGAACGGCAAGACCTTCCCCACACTTCCTCGAAGTACGTTAGGGAAACCTTACTCTGTGACGGCGGCTGAGGCAGAGATAACTGTAGCGGCACTAAACCAGAGTAGCCGAAGACGGAACGTTCCTGGACGAACACTATTGGCTGCGCAACCCTCGGGGGATGGAAGGATGCGCACGCCTCAAGACCGAGTTACCCCAGGGTGCACAACTCAACCCTACCACCTCCAAAGAATGGTCTCAATGCTCGATATGCCTCCTGGGCAACGTAAATGACGCACTATGCGCCGACAGACGCAAATCTGTACTGGGCCGCATCGACAACACACTATTGGACCTAGGAACGACAAGTATTTGGCCCAAAAGCACAAGGCCTACTATTCGACGTAGTGTTCATTGCAGTACTCAAAAAACACGTGAATTTATTCACCACACTAAACCCAGACCTCGCTAAAACAAGTCTGAACCCATCCGCTTCATCTACTAGTGTGTCAACCTACATAACTAACTGTTTCCAATATTATGACCGGCAACCTGTCTCTGTTTTACAGAATTGGGAGACGACTACCAAAGTCACCTGGGTTCTCCAGACAGTACAAGGTTATGTCATAGAGTTTTATCACAGCCGTGCAGGTCGCCCCTTCACCTCCATTACGCACGCTGGCGGAACAGGAACGCCTCGTGGACAAGAAAATCTGCACCCTCTTCAGGAGGTGCGCAATTCAACACGCAACGGAGGGGAAGGCTTCCCCAACAAATTTTTCCTGGTCAAGAAGAAGCCAGGAGACTACATCAATGGAACTCCTACATGGTATAAAAATGCTGCAAGATGGAGGAAATTCGTCTTCTACAAGACCTCCTAGGCGATAACGACTGGTTTACACATCTAGACCTCAAGGACGCACGCTTGTCGGTACCCGTTGCCCTGGACTGCCGAAGTTTTCCTCCGATCCCGATGGTGAGGACAAACACGGCAGTTTACGACTCCGTGGTGCTCGCGAACCTACTGTAACCAGTGAGGGCACACATCCATAAATTTGGGCGTGCGATGCCTCGTATACCTGGAAGACTTGCTGATTCTTTACGAATCCAGGCTACATTTGCAGACAAATTTGTCGTTCACTTTCGGGACTCCATGGATTTTTTGTTGTACACAGACAAAGATCGCTTCTCCATCTGAATCGGGCCAGTTCCTCAGTTTCGACATCGGCTTGGAGAACTATGTTCCGCGTCAGTCTACGGCAAAGAGCGCCTCTATAAGGATAACTGTCGGATTGTGGGATTCCTCTCCTCCTCTCCTCCTCTCCTCCTCCATACAAGCGTTATTCCCTGGCCCACTACGACTGATGGTGAGATACGTACGCACCGCTCACTCATATGACCACTGGATCCCACTGTCGGCGGAAGTGAGGATGGAATTTCGATGGTGATTACTTCACATACAAACTTGGATTGGCAAAACGATCTTTGACTCTTCCTTCGGATACGGGGCGATGGATGAACCCCTGCAAACGTGACCCAGCCGTTTCTCCACAATAGCAAAGGTGCTTCAATACACACACACACTCACAAGATATCGCTCCTGCTCATGACACCCCTCGGGCAGGGCCAACCGTGATTTCCCGGATCGCCTGGAGATGTCTCGCGAAGACCCTCTACTACTCCCTACCTTCCCTCTGCTTCTGACGGGACCTCGAGGGGGAGCCCACTCCCTTGTCATGGAAGGACAACTGACACTAGTTGCCTGGACGGCTTCAGGGGCTCCTGGTCAGATCACGACCTATTGCATCAACTAAGACCTCCTATGGGACTCATAGGCTCCCGGCACCAGGAAAGGCTATATTTCTGCCTGGTCGGCCTGGAGTGATTGGTGTGTGGAAAGGGATTCCGATCCCTTTACCGCATCTGTCCCACTGATCCCCAACTATCTGTCACACCTGGTCTCGTTGGGTCGGTCATATCGATCCCTCAACATGATCAGATCCGCCATGTGGGCGGCGCACGTTCCGGTACAGGGCAGACCAGTAGGTCAAGATACACTGGTTTGTCGACTACTGCGGGGTGCCGAATTGTCGAGATCCCGGCACCCAAATATTCACGCCTCTGGCAGGTGGATGTGGTGCCGAGATTCCTTAGGGAATGGCCGGACAATCCTTGTTGGTCACTGAAGCAACTTTCAGCCAAACTAGCCTTCTTATTATGCCTCGCCTCATTTAGACGGTGGCGGACGTTAGGGCTTGCGATATGGATGGTTTCTCTCTCACACCAGACGGGGTTACCTTTACCATGTCGAGACAAACTAAGTCTGATTCGTCTTCAGTGTCATACCCATGCTTTGTGTCAGACGCCACACTATGCGTGGTCAGAACGCTAATGGGGTACACCAATATCTCTACCCCCTTCGACCTCACTCGACGGATCACCTTCTGACTTCTTACGTAAACCCTCATGGACCGCTGTCTACCGCAACACTGGCCAGATGGGTCCGCGGGGTTTTGTCTTTAGCGTCGAACCTTGTTTCGGAGCCCACTCGGTCAGGGGAGCAGCGGCCTCACAAACCTTTTCGGCCGACGCTTCCCTAGCCGACATTATACGCTGCGCGGACTGAGCGCGAGAGAGTACGTTTAGAACGTTCTATTTTTGGCAAACATCTCATGCTTCCTTCACATTGGTCAATTCAAAGCTTTAAAAATGCAAATATGAAGCCTCCTGTCATGTGGTAAAATTGAAGATTATACTAGCTTTAGTGTACTAATAATCTTAATTTTAGTAATGACAGGAGGCGAATATTTCCCACCCTGTAGAATCCCTCCCATGTTCCTCGTATTGAACAGAATATGTCCTTTATGTTCAGGAAGGTAAGTACGTATGGTTTGTATGTTTGCTACTTAGACCTGTATCTTGTGGGTCTTGTATTGGCTGAATATTGGACGTGAACCTTGCATTATGTTGTGTTTATAGATTCTTAAATATCATTGCGTTAGAATAAATATATATTGATATGTTTCACACTCTAATGTTCGCTGGTATGTCAGATGCTTAATGCTTATTGTATGCGGACAAGTTATCACGCCAGATACCTTTCACCTTTTTCTTGCAGCGTGAACGTCTTCTCATCGTGACAAAGATTCACCTTCTATACCTCTGCATCGCGGAACTAGTGGAGTTGGATATTCTAATATGTTGTTGAACTGTTGACGTAATATGATTATGTCTCCTATTGCTATTTATTGTTTTGCTTCAAAGAAAGAGGAAGTGATGTCATAGACAGGGCCTTTTATGGGCATTATATCTTTTTTCTGATTGGTTGTTTATGTTACTATGCTGCTGGAGTTTTGAGTAAAGA
>OW240922.1:128099316-128120597 GCA_933207985.1 Pelobates cultripes | reverse complement strand
AAAACAGATGAAAAATTGATTGCAATATCAAAATGTTGCTTTACTTCTCTGTGAAAGAAATAGAATATGCAGTAGTAAGATATATTATTATTGGCATTTATTTAGGGTCAACTTATTCTGCAGTGCTTTACAATATTATATAGGTGGAAATGAAACAATAAATGAGACAATCACAAAATGTTATAGAAATAATAGGTTGATGAAGATCATGTTCAAAAGAGCTTACAATCTACACATATGCATACATAAATACAGGTAACTTACCTTTTCTCATAAGATAGATACACAGAATTCTCCTGGTTGTAGTTGTCAATCTCTTTTTTTAGTTTGCTCATTTCTGTTGTAAGCTCAGTAACCTTGCTCCTGCAATTAATGAATGTGCAGGCCATATATAAATATTTGCAACAGAATAGATAATGGAGATAAAAATCATTATCACTCAGTAATATAGAAAGATGCACATTGCACAGATCACACAGATTCTTACTAACCAGGCAAATGTTTTCACTCGCCAATAGATTATTGAAAATTTAGCCATGTACAGTAGAAATTCAGCACTGGTGAGTGTGCCATGGTCCCTCCAGGCTTACACTGGCAAGTAACTTTTAAGGCCTGGCTAGTTGTGCAGGACTTCAAATATTAAGTTCTGCATTGAGACATAAAAGAAATCTAGCCTTCTGACACTGTGTGACCTAGATTTTGCTAAAATGGCTTGCTAACGGCTATGGTCCCAATAAACAACTGCATGCTTATCTCTTGACTTATGGAGCAAGTGAGTAGGGGGTACTAGACCTGTTCATGCTGAACCAAAAATGGCCACCACTCTTATATACAACTTACAGGAGCTGGCAATAGCCTCCTTGGAGACATTGTCATATTTGCAGATTTTTAGCCAATTCAATGCGATTGGCTAAAATCGGCAAGGAGGCTGGATGGGGGCTGGGCCAAACGCCGTTTTGGCCAATCAGCACCTCCTCATAGATATGCATTGAATCAACGTATCTCTATGAGGAAAATTCAGCGTCCTCATGCATGGGGACACTGAACGGCAGTGCTACCTCCTGTGCAGCACTGCCCTAGGAAGCACATTCAGTGGCCATCTGAGGAGTGGCCATTTGGAGGTGTCCCTAGGGGTGATGTAAAAATAGCCTTTTCTCTGAAAAGACAGTATTTGCATGGAAATGCCTGCATATAATGATTATACGCACCAAAACAACAACATTAAGCTGTAGTTGTTCTGGTGACTATAGTGTCCTTTTAAGCTTTACAAAAAAGTTCTTGGATAGCTATCCATGAATGCAACATTTCTCCTGCTTCTGAAATAATACACTTTGGAGTTATTTGACTGTGCAATGCATAAAACCATTACAATAATGTTATTTCCTTTCAAGCACTTTTTGCATTTCAGATAATATAAAGTTGTCTGTTTCTCCATAACAAAATATTTACATAAGTCTGCTTTAATGGAGTCAAACCATTCTAAAATGCAATTACTGCTTACATTGTGTGTGTGTACCAGGAACTTCTATCACCATAACCACTACAGCACAATGTTGTGATTAGGGTGCCTGGAGTGTTCCTTAAAGGACAACTGTCACCTTAACCCCTTAAGGACACATGACAGAAATATTCCGTCATGATTCCTTTTTATTCCAGAAGTTGTGTCCTTAAGGGGTTAAAATATCTTTGAGTATAATAATCCTTTCATTAAGTATTGAAAGGAAATATATTTTTTTAACTTGGGATTTTTTTAAGATTAGCCAATTTCTTTCCCTTCCCTCCCCAGTAAAATTAACATATCTTGAATGCTTTCATGCAAATCATATTTCTCACATACCGAAGAAGTCCTAAGAAGTACGATTTGTCCAAAATCTGTCTTTGGGGTCCTGAAAAATAAAATTAAACAGAATAATTATGTATTCTTTATTTATTAGAGTTTTGATGTGTGTCAGTAATTGCGAGCATCTGGGAGTGAATTAGTAAGTGTGTCTGACTTTGGACCACACATAGGTAGGACTCTGCACAGGGGAAACCTCTCAATTCCTCTGTGCAGGTGGGATGACTCCAAGTGCTCACCAACTCAGAATTATTATTTTGTTTTAATATGGAAAATGTTAAATGCTTTAAAGTATTTAGTTTTGTTTATTTATTTATTTAAAGCGCCTACCACACTCTGATAGACATGCGTAGACCCCCCTAAAATGCAGAGGGTTGCTATTTATTTCATAAGTGTCTTTTATAACAAATATTAATATTAATTTATATTTTAATACTAATAAAACGTTACAATATTAGTAATTCACAGGAATTCTACACTTGCCCACCTGCTAAAGTACAAAGTAGGCTATCTTACAAATAAGAATCAAACTGTGCTCAGTTCTGAAAAAGTTTCATGATCTAAAGTAGCGTTTGTGTCGGTCAAATCTTATTATAGCATTTAGTTACCATATATAAAACTACATAAGTGTTTTCCACTATATAAATAAATAACATATAGTGCATGTGGAATTCAAAAGGGTAAACATATATTATGCATAAACAACTTTATATATATGCATGCTTGCACAGGACAGAGGAGACAGGAAAGAAAAAGAAGATCTACACATTCTGAATTTAATCACATGCAAGAGATTAGTTTTTTCTCTCAAATATTGTTACACACGCAGTTTTGAGCCTTGACCTAATTTTTTTTAAATAAAATATAACAGTATTATTAACACAAAGTAAAAAAATACTGATTTCAGAAAGGAAATATGGCTTGTGTTAGGCAAACATTCACACAAGACACTAATCTTCATAGGGGGCTAAGTGGCACTTATTTTGGCACTTATCAATCCAAAAAAGTGTTCACAGATAAAGAACAGGATTTTCAAAAATACAAGCATCTGAAGCAGTGAAAACAAATTCATTGGCCTCATTTGGGGTCTCAAGGTTCTATTTTTTCTATTGCCTGCTTGTATTTTTAAACATGTTCAAATAAATTCTGGATTTTATTTAAAGTGGCTCTGTCACTTTTGAGCTTTTCATAAAGGTCTAATTTTTATGGAAAGCTGTTTTGACTGTATTTGAATTTCTTTGAAGTTCCAGCAAAATCAAAAGACATACGATACGTAAGGCAAAGTTGGGACATTTCAAGTTAAAGGGACACAAAAGTCACAAAAACAACTTTAGCTTAAAGGACCACAATAGTGCCAGGAAAACATACTTGTTTTCATGGCACTATAGTGCCCTGAGGGTGCCCCCACCCTCAGGGTCCCACTCCCTCCCGGCTCTGGAAGGGGGAAAGAGGTTAAAACTTACCTTTTTCCAGCGCCGGGCGGGGAGCTCTCCTCCTCCGATCCTCCCCGTCAGCTGAATGCGCGCGCACGCGCGGCAAGAGCTGCGGGGGCATTCAGCCAGTCACATAGGAAAGTATTATCAATGCTTTCCTATGGACGCTTGCATGCTCTCACTGATTTTCACAGTGAGAAGCACGCAAGCGCCTCTAGCGGCTGTCAGTGAGACAGCCGCTAGAGGAAATAGGGGAAGGCTTAACCCATTCATAAACATAGCAGTTTCTCTGAAACTATGTTTATGAAAATATGGGTTAACCCTAGCTGGACCAGGCACCCAGACCACCTCATTAAGCTGAAGTGGACTGAGTGCCTAGAGTGGTCCTTTAAAAAAGCAGTTTGTGTGTATAGATCATGCCCATACAGTCTCACTGCTCAATTCTCTGCCGTTTAGGAGTTAAATCAATTTGTGTATGCATAGAGAGTGTTAATTTAAGAGAAATTGAACAAGCACAAGAAGCTCAAATACCAGCATGAGAGTTCCTTGATAAGTGCTGAGCATGTACATAAGGGCCACTTCTCCAGAGCTTGGAGGAAGAACTACAAGCTCTCCTTTAAAGGAAAATTCTAGCCTTAGGAATACAAACTTGTATTCCTAACACTAGAGTGTTATGCTAACAATTTATATCCAGGGCTCCCCTTAATTAAATTAAAGAAAGCTTTTCTTTTTTTTTTTTACTCACCTTATTTCCCAGGCACACTGAACTCCCCTTGGCTGCCCTGTGCCCTCTGGCAGTGATTATCAATACTGATGGTCTCAGCCAGTCCAATACTTCCACATACAGGAAGCTTCAAGAGGCTAGTGCGCATGCGCAGCAATCGCTGTGTTGTTACACTTAGCCTTTCCTCATTGAGATTTATTACCTAAATGCATCTCTATGGACAGTGTTTGGCATCTCCATGCAGAAAAGGCAGTGTTTACACTGCTGAGCCTGCAGGAACAATCTCTTTGCCTCATAACCACTACAGTAAGCTGTAATGGTTCTAGTACCTCAAGTGTCCCTTCAAATCCCTGTATAAAACAAGGAACAGAGCATTGGAGGCTGGGACTGCAGGAGCAGTATTAGTGCACACAATTGCAATAAGATGACTGGAGATATTGAATAAAAGATGTAATAGATATAATGAGGTAAAATGAAAAATAGAGTAAGGAAAAAATAAAATGGTACTTGGTAATTTTTTTTTCGCTTTACAGGGTTCTCCATTAAAGTGAGCATTGCCAGAAAATCAAAGTACATTTCAAAATTTCTGTCAAATTATCCAAATTGAAAAAAATTGAATCTCTTTTCAGTTTAGCTATTATAACCTTTAAATTAAAATTCAGTTTGATTTCCCAAGCAATTCTTACTGTGAATAACCATACTCAATAGCCCTGAAAGTTCTTTAATTACACATAAATAAAAGTAGGGACCATTTATGGCAAATGTGATTTTTGGAAACATGTGGAACTTAAAGGAACACTATAGGGTCAGGAATAGAAATGTGTATTCCTGACCCTGTAGTGTTAAAATACTATTCAGCTTCATAACCCCACCACCCTTCCCTGCCTAAGTAAAAAAAAAACACAAAAAAAACGTACCTTTATTCCTGCGGCCCCCAAACTGGTTTCTTGGCTGAGATCAAACTTGATGAACTAAGCCAATCCAATACTTTCCCATAGGAATGCATTGGGAGGTTATTGCGGATGCTCGGCACAACATGCAGAGCATGGAAATGCTGAACGTCAGTGCTGCATCCAGGAAGCACCTATAGTGGCAATCTGAGTGAAGGTCACTGAATGTGTCCCTTTGGAAGCAATGGAAACAATGCCTTTTCTCTGACAAAAGCCTGCAAGAACTGACTATATTCAACAGAACAACTGTAGTTGTCCAGGTGACTATAATGTCCAGTGCAAGGTAAAATATTAAACATAAATAAAGGCAAGTAGGCATTAAGATACAAGGGGCATAAGGGAAAACAAAAATAAATTAAAACATGACTTCTGTATGAAGGGAAAAGAATGCAGAATGGAAGAGTGTAATTAACTGATTAATATTTAATTCCAAACATGCATTTTTAATTTTGGCAATTCATGACATAGCAATCGACTACCTTTTATTCCAGTTTTCATTCCACTCAAGCCTTGCTGGGTAACTGGACGGTCGGCTACTTTTATTTGAGATGACAAAACTCCTGGACCAATTGAACCTCCACGTGTGCCAGGTCTTGCAGTGGTTGGAGGCATCTTAAGGGAAAACAAATGATTTACATGATACATTTTTTTTATTTACATTTACAAATTAAGGAATACCTAAAGCACCAAACCACTAAGCCCACTACGGTGGTTATGGTGCCAAGAGTGCTGTCCCACAGTAAGATGTCAAACTGTTTTTTTTTTTTAAGCACCAAATTATATCCAAATTACTTGTGTCCTGTAATATGGGCTAATATGCTTGGACATTTTACTTTTGTATGGCACCAGGGCACTCCTGGTACCATAAACACTAGAGTGGGCTGTAATTTTACCACATGACAGGAGGCTTCATATTTGCATATCTTTCTTTACTCAAAACTCCAGCAGCATAGTAACATAAACAACCAATCAGAAAAAAGATATAATGCCCATAAAAGGCCCTGTCTATGACATCACTTCCTCTTTCTTTGCTGCTCCAGCCAACATCAGGTCAGAGTATTTTGCCTCCCTGGCAATTGCTTACATATATTGTTTGTTTCTCTGTATTTTGGATGGTATTGTTCTATTTTTACCTAAGTTAATTTATTTACCTAAGTTAATTTATTTATTTAGCTAATTTATTTATTTCATTTACTTATTTCATTTAATTAATTTATTTATTTAGTTTTTACTTTCGCTGTTCCCTTCTCCCTGTCCCTGCAGTTTTCTTTTGGGCCCCTATTGCTTTTCACTACCGGTACCCGCGAGCAACGGCTGTCAGTGCCGCGCGCCGCGGGCCTAACGTTTTTCCTTTTGTGGGGCCGGCAAGGGGACGGGTGGAGGGGGACTGGGAACTGCGTTCCCTCGTCATTCCGGCGCCGAGCGGTCGATCGCGGCGCTACTTCACACGCGGGCAGCGGCCATCTTGGATCTCGCGGCTCGCGAGATACCGGACGGCCGCCTTCCCCGCTTGCCCGGCGGATCGGTAACTCACCCGACCGCTGGGCTCCACATCTTTATACCCTCCCTAGTATGTACTAAGGGAGGGTATTAGGTTACAGTGGATTTTTTGCCTTTCTATATATATATTTGCCCAGTGCCTGCCTGCTGTGCTGCCTATCTATTATAAATGCATGCATTAAAGAGACAAACATTCCCCCCTTTTTTGCCAGCTTCAGACCTTTATGTCTCTAGGCCCTGCTTAGGGTCATATCAGCTACTATACCCCAATTAGGGTTATACTATACATGGTTATAATCTCCTCAGGATCAGACGGCATACTGGCAAAAAATTATATACAATTATTATTTTTTATTCTCATGAGCAGGCACACAATCTATGTATTATTGTGAAGCCATACAATATCACAGTCGTTATACAAAACATATACTGTACCTATATCAAGATCAACTATATCACTGTACTCTACGAAGGGCATATTATGTTACTGTACCCTACAAAGGGCATATTATATTATATTATTGTACCCTACAGAGGGTCATATTATATTACTGTACCTGACGGTGCAAATTTATGTGGGTGTCCTCTGGGTATTTTTTCATGGCACACCACCTGGGGTGACCCCCCAGATATGCATGCAAGGTCACTGACAGACCATTACCTTTGATGTGGGTGTCCTCTGGGTTACCATGGCACACCACCTGGGGTGACCCCCCAGATATGCATGCAAGGTCACTGACAGACCATTACCTTTGATGTGGGTGTCCTCTGGGTTACCATGGCACACCACCTGGGGTGACCCCCAGATATGCATGCAAGGTCACTGACAGACCATTACCTTTGATGTGGGTGTCCTCTGGGTTACCATGGCACACCACCCGGGGTGAACCCCGATCATATGCATGGAGGCCTACGCCTCAACTTTACCACTGATTACTACAGATATATATGGATGTTTAACCCTTAACTATGGATGTTTAACTTTGGAATAAAAGGGAATCATGACATGTCGCACATCTCATGTGTCTTTAAGGGGTTAAACACTGCCTGTCAGTTTTACATTAAAGAAACAGTACCATGCCGGATGCGATTTGATGGCAGGATCACTAAGAAAATTGAGTGTATTGCGGTGTAACCTTCACAGGGATACATATATGTATATTTTCTGTGCCTAGTGTACATATGGAACGTGGGTGTCCTCTGGGTAATTTTTCATGACACACCACCTGGGATGACTCCCAGATATGCATGCAATGCTTGTAAGGTGCCAATAAGTATAATATGGGTGTCCTCTGGGTTACCATGGCACACCACCTGGGATGAACCCAGCCTAATAGACATGGGTCCTGCGGCTGCAGACCTTATGGAGACAGGCCCCATGCGCCTATATAGTAAGCCTGTGTAGTTAAAACCCTGCATACAGCTCTGGCGTACATTTGTGGTGAACCCGGCTAGCCAGACCGACACCACTACCAGGCAGTCGCGCCTGCACCACGGCTCTCAGTAGCCAGATTAAACTAATAGAGGTGACCCCTCTTTTTACCTGGGTGATCCCCAGTTCTACCAGGAGTCTAACACCCCTACGTGCTGACCCCCACACTATCTCCCAACAGGACGGGAACGAGTCATGGTGGACACTCTCAACGTTCCCAAGATTTCGAGACAATGATAAACGCCACAGTAACGGCCTCAGTGGAGAAGGTTCTGTTATGAACTCTACCCCACACCGCTTGATGGAGACCTCAGGCCCACAAGCCTTCAAGTCAAAACGGCAAGGGAAGGGCTCCAGCCCCCCTGCCACTAAGGTCAAGGGCAAGATGCCCATCGAACAGACCAAATAGGCGGAGCACCGGGAATCCAAACCCCGTCCGCCACAATCTTCCGACAAAAAAGACTATTACCCACCACGTACTTTGGACATGGTAGATGAGCGACACGAAGACAGCTCACCGTCTGAGGAAATGGAACGGCAAGACCTTCCCCACACTTCCTCGAAGTACGTTAGGGAAACCTTACTCTGTGACGGCGGCTGAGGCAGAGATAACTGTAGCGGCACTAAACCAGAGTAGCCGAAGACGGAACGTTCCTGGACGAACACTATTGGCTGCACAACCCTCGGGGGATGGAAGGATGCGCACGCCTCAAGACCGAGTTGCCCCAGGGTACACAACTCAACCCTACCACCTCCAAAGAATGGTCTCAATGCTCGATATGCCTCCTGGGCAACGTAAATGACGCACTATGCGCCGACAGACGCAAATCTGTACTGGGCCGCATCGACAACACACTATTGGACCTAGGAACGACAAGTATTCGGCCCAAAAGCACAAGGCCTACTATTCGACGTAGTGTTCATTGCAGTACTCAAAAAACACGTGAATTTATTCACCACACTAAACCCAGTCCTCGCTAAAACAAGTCTGAACCCATCCGCTTCATCTACTAGTGTGTCAACCTACATAACTAACTGTTTCCAATATTATGACCGGCAACCTGTCTCTGTTTTACAGAATTGGGAGACGACTACCAAAGTCACCTAGGTTCTCCAGACAGTACAAGGCTATGTCATAGAGTTTTATCACAGCCGTGCAGGTCGCCCCTTCACCTCCATTACGCACGCTGGCGGAACAGGAACGCCTCGTGGACAAGAAAATCTGCACCCTCTTCAGGAGGTGCGCAATTCAACACGCAACGGAGGGGAAGGCTTCCCCAACAAATTTTTCCTGGTCAAGAAGAAGCCAGGAGACTACATCAATGGAACTCCTACGTGGTATAAAAATGCTGCAAGATGGAGGAAATTCGTCTTCTACAAGACCTCCTAGGCGATAACGACTGGTTTACACATCTAGACCTCAAGGACGCACGCTTGTCGGTACCCGTTGCCCTGGACTGCCGAAGTTTTCCTCCGATCCCGATGGTGAGGACAAACACGGCAGTTTACGACTCCGTGGTGCTCGCGAACCTACTGTAACCAGTGAGGGCACACATCCGCAAATTTGGGCGTGCGATGCCTCGTATACCTGGAAGACTTGCTGATTCTTTACGAATCCAGACTACATTTACAGACAGATTTGTCGTTCACTTTCGGGACTCCAGGGATTTTTTGTTGTACACAGACAAAGATCGCTTCTCCATCTGAATCGGGCCAGTTCCTCAGTTTCGACATCGGCTTGGAGAACTATGTTCCGCGTCAGTCTACGGCAAAGAGCGCCTCTATAAGGATAACTGTCGGATTGTGGGATTCCTCCCCTCCTCTCCTCCTCCATACAAGCGTTATTCCCTGGCCCACTACGACTGATGGTGAGATACGTACGCACCGCTCACTCATATGACCACTGGATCCCACTGTCGGCGGAAGTGAGGATGGAATTTCGATGGTGATTACTTCAAATACAAACTTGGATTGGCAAAACGATCTTTGACTCTTCCTTCGGATACGGGGCGATGGATGAACCCCTGCAAACGCGACCCAGCCGTTTCTCCACAATAGCAAAGGTGCTTCAATACACACACACACCCACAAGATATCGCTCCTGCTCATGACACCCCTCGGGCAGGGCCAACCGTGATTTCCCGGATCGCCTGGAGATGTCTCGCGAAGACCCTCTACTACTCCCTACCTTCCCTCTACTTCTGACGGGACCTCGAGGGGGAGCCCACTACCTTGTCATGGAAGGACAACTGACACTAGTTGCCTGGACGGCTTCAGGGGCTCCTGGTCAGATCACGACCTATTGCATCAACTAAGACCTCCTATGGGACTCATAGGCTCCCGGCACCAGGAAAGGCTATATTTCTGCCTGGTCGGCCTGGAGTGATTGGTGTGTGGAAAGGGATTCCGATCCCTTTACCGCACCTGTCCCACTGATCCCAACTATCTGTCACACCTGGTCTCGTTGGGTCGGTCATATCGATCCCTCAACATGATCAGATCCGCCATGTGGGCGGCGCACGTTCCGGTACAGGGCAGACCAGTAGGTCAAGATACACTGGTTTGTCGACTACTGCGGGGTGCCGAATTGTCGAGATCCCGGCACCCAAATATTCACGCCTTTTGCAGGTGGATGTGGTGCCGAGATTCCTTAGGGAATGGCCGGACAATCCTTGTTGGTCACTGAAGCAACTTTCAGCCAAACTAGCCTTCTTATTATGCCTCGTCTCATTTAGACGGTGGCGGACGTTAGGGCTTGCGATATGGATGGTTTCTCTCTCACACCAGACGGGGTTACCTTTACCATGTCGAGACAAACTAAGTCTGATTCGTCTTCAGTGTCATACCCATGCTTTGTGTCAGACGCCACACTATGCGTGGTCAGAACGCCAATGGGGTACACCAATATCTCTACCCCCTTCGAACTCACTCGACGGATCACCTTCTGACTTCTTACGTAAACCCTCATGGACCGCTGTCTACCGCAACACTGGCCAGATGGGTCCGCGGGGTTTTGTCTTTAGCGTCGAACCTTGTTTCGGAGCCCACTCGGTCAGGGGAGCAGCGGCCTCACAAACCTTTTCGGCCGACGCTTCCCTAGCCGACATTATACGCTGCGCGGACTGAGCGCGAGAGAGTACGTTTAGAACGTTCTATTTTCGGCAAACATCTCATGCTTCCTTCACATTGGTCAATTCAAAGCTTTAAAAATGCAAATATGAAGCCTCCTGTCATGTGGTAAAATTGAAGATTATACTAGCTTTAGTGTACTAATAATCTTAATTTTAGTAATGACAGGAGGCGAATATTTCCCACCCTGTAGAATCCCTCCCATGTTCCTCGTATTGAACAGAATATGTCCTTTATGTTCAGGAAGGTAAGTACGTATGGTTTGTATGTTTGCTACTTAGACCTGTATCTTGTGGGTCTTGTATTGGCTGAATATTAGACGTGAACCTTGCATTATGTTGTGTTTATAGATTCTTAAATATCATTGCGTTAGAATAAATATATATTGATATGTTTCACACTCTAATGTTCGCTGGTATGTCAGATGCTTAATGCTTATTGTATGCGGACAAGTTATCACGCCAGATACCTTTCACCTTTTTCTTTTTCTTGCAGCGTGAACGTCTTCTCATCGTGACAAAGATTCACCTTCTATACCTCTGCATCGTGGAACTAGTGGAGTTGGATATTCTAATATGTTGTTGAACTGTTGACGTAATATGATTATGTCTCCTATTGCTATTTATTGTTTCGCTTTAAAGAAAGAGGAAGTGATGTCATAGACAGGGCCTTTTATGGGCATTATATCTTTTTTCTGATTGGTTGTTTATGTTACTATGCTGCTGGAGTTTTGAGTAAAGAAAGATATGCAAATATTCGCCTCCTGTCATTACTAAAATTAAGATTATTAGTACACTAAAGCTAGTATAATCTTCAATTAACCCCTACAATTATAAAAAGCGGTTGAAACAAAAATGGATACAAATCTGGATGGGTAGAGAGAGAATAATACAATATATGATTGAAAAAAATTTTTTTATTATTATTTTTTTTTTTATTATTACAATTAAAAAAGGAAAAGAGCTTAAAAAGAAGGGGGATTTTTATGACAAGAAATGACACAATTCAAAGTCCAAATTCAATCCATGAGGGACCATAGTATTAAAATTAAAGATAAAAGTCATTTCTTCTATCCTTTTTTAATGTTTCTCACATGTTCAGAAACTCTGACATGGAGACACCTAATTGTCCTCCCTATATACATTTTATTGCATGGACAAATTAATAAATAAATAATATTCTTAGAGAAATATGTCAATTGGTCTCTTATTGTGAACTCTTTATTAGTAATTTCATTCGTATTCTTTATGTGTCTTTTTTTGCTTATTGTTTCCCTGCATGCAGAGCACGTTCCACACCCATAAAAACCTTTACTTTTTGTCAGGAAATTGTCATTTTTATTCTGATGATTTTTTAAATTACTATTTACTAAGAAATTCTTAATATTCTTTTTTTTTTGAAAATCTTTATTTTTAAGATTTTCGTGTTCGTTTGGGTTAGGGTACAGAAAACAACGGGGGAGTAAGGGTATTGGTACATTCTGCATAGAGTACATTTGGCATTTGTAAGGTATAACAGTCATGCATGTAATTCTTGTGTGTTGTACATACTGCGTTTTCGTCATTTGGTAGTTGCTTATTCTAAGTTACTCTGCACATGACATTTGTCCTGACTCTAGCTCTTTGGGTCGGGGAAGGGTACAGAATAAGTGGGAGGGAATAGGGGTGTCCTATTTGTCTACTCCCCTACCCCCCGCCCCCCCTCCCTCCCACCCCCGCTGCCGCACCGCCCTCTTCTGGGGTCTGTATTGTGTTTGTGCTGTGTGGGAGGCCGTGCGGGAGAGCGAGGGCTGAGAAGAGGGGATGGGCGGGTTGGCATGTGGTTCCATTTATGTGCTCCCTCATGTTACAGCCTTCAAGTGTTTGGGAATCCTTCGTTTGCAGCTGCTGTGTGCTAGTGCATTCTAGGGTTTGGGGCGTGTGTGCTTGCTCTTTGTTGCAGGCGTGCTGTGTTATCGAGGGATGGGTGTTCTAGGGCGTGTCCGTGGTTGCAAGGCCTGTGTCTCCTGGGTGTTTTGGTGGCTGTTAGGTGTTGTTTGCATGCCTCGGGTAGGGTTGCTATCGGGGGTCTGGTCCCCATATGCTTTTGGACAGGGCGGTTAGGGGGATCGGGGAGGGGCGCGGGTTTCCGCGTTTGGTTGGTTTTGTGTTGGGCGGCTTGGCGGAAGGTGCCGCTCCTCGTCTCGCGCGGGTGGGAGGAGGAGGAGGGGAGGGGGGAAGGAGAGAGGGAGAGAGAAAGAGAAGAGAAAAAAAAAGGGGAAGAAATGTAGTTAAGAACCAACACGTCAGGTTGAGGGGGGGCTCCACCAGTGGCGCTCCTTCTGGTTAGTGCATGTCCGCGGTGCTCGTTCGGCTTGGGTCGAGGCTTGTCGGGGTCACTGATTCGGGCCGTTAAGTGTTAATTCGTTACGTTCTCGTTCAGTTTTGCGTGGTTCGCGTCCCAGGGGTCCCATATGCGGTGGAACGCTTTATACGTATCGTTTATTTGTGCCGTTAGTTCGTCCAGGTTGCGGGTTTCTTTGATTTTGCTTATTATGGTTGTGGTCGTGGGGATTTTGGGGTCAGCCCAAAGTTCTGCTATCGCTCGCCGTGCCGCTAGATTGATGCGGGCGGTTAGTTTGTTTTCACTTCTTGTTAGCGAATCTAACGGTTTGCTGAGAAGCATGGTCCATGGTTGTGTGGTGACTGGTTTGTTTATGATCATTTCAATGAGGTTGCTTACCTGTCCCCATAGTGGTTTGAGTTTGGGGCATGTCCACCAGCAATGTAGGTAGGAGCCAGTAGCGCCACACAATTTCCAGCACCCATCGTCGGGTTTTCGGCCCATTTTATAGAGTCTTTGTGGCGTCAGATACCAACGGTGCAACGTCTTGTATGCTTGTTCTTTGTCAGTGACGCATACCGTTATGGAGTTTGTCTCTTCCCAGATTTCGGCCCAGTCGCTCGGGTCATCAGGTGGTCCCAAATCTCGCTCCCACGCGGCCATGTAGGTGAGGTTGACCTGTGAGGCGTGGGTCGTCAGTGTGTTGTAGAGGGCGGAGATTTGTCCCGATTGTAGGGGTGCGTCGAAGCACTGCTTCTCGAATGTCGTCGGAGGTGAGGTGCCTGCTTGCTTGATCATGGGCTGTTGCGCCAGGTCTCGGAGCTGTATATATCGGAAATGGTCCGATGTGGTTAGGGTGTCCGCTTGGGGAAGTTCGTTGTATTTGACAGTTTCTCCCTGGCGGTACAGGTGGAGTAGTCGTGATATATCGCGTTGGTCGAATGCGAGGAAGTGTCTCGCTGTCATGCCCGGTGGAAAGAGTTTATTTCGGTATATCGGTGTTACCGGGGAGAGAAAGGAGGAGAGGTCGTATCTCGGGTTAAGTTTGTCCCAGAGGGTCAGTGTGTGAGTGATTGCCGGTGAGGTAGGTGGTGGAAGTGGTCGGTATATGCGTGGCACCCACATGTATGAGGAGGGTTGGTCCCACCCCAGGATGTCATGTTCTAAGTCCACCCAGCGTTTTGTGCCTGGGGGGGCGTGCCATTGTTGGATGTGGGCCAGTTGGGCCGCGTTGTAGTATTGCTGAAAGTTGGGTAGTCCGAGGCCGCCTCTAAGTCTAGGGATGTACATTGTGGCTCTGCGAATTCTGGGTCTCTTGGCTTTCCATATGAACTTGTCTATTGCCGCTTGTAAGCGTTGGAAGTCCGATTTCGGTATCGGGATAGGCAGCGTCTGGAAGAGGTAGAGGAATCGTGGCAGGAGGTTCATTTTGATGGTAGTGACTCTTCCCAGCCACGATATCCCCAGTTTGTCCCAGCGTTGCAAGTCTGAGTACGCTGTTGAGAGAAGCGGTGTGTAGTTGAGGCCATAGATGTCTCCCAGTGTCGGAGCCAGTTTGGTGCCGAGATATGTGAGAGCAGTCGTGGTGATGTGGAAGGGGAAGGAGTGGTGAAGCAGTTGGAGTTGAGAGGGAGTCATCGCTATTGGCATTAATATAGACTTAGATAAATTGATTTTGTAGCCCGATATGATTGAATATTCGGCGATGAGGGTGAGTGTGGAGTGTAGGGAGGGGATGGGGTCCGTCAACGTGAGGAGGACATCGTCTGCGTAAGCTGCCACGGTGTATGTGTCTTGTCTGATCCATACTCCTTGTATGGTGGGATGATTGCGGATTGCTTGGAGCAGAGGTTCCAGGGAGATTGCAAAGAGTAACGGGGAAAGTGGGCAACCCTGCCTGGTCCCGTTTGCTATGTTGAAGGTTTGGGCTTCTACAAGGGGGAGTAGGAGCTTCCCAGTTGGGCGATTGTATATTGCCCGGAGGATGTTCAGGAATCCCGGTGGAAAGTTCAGGTGTGCTAATACTCCGTACATGTATGGCCAGAGAAGGCGGTCGAATGCCTTCTCGGCATCCAGTGATAGCACTACCGAGGGGATATTTCGGTGTCTGGTGTACCAGATTGTGTCATAAGCTCTCCTGGTATTGTCTGATGCCTGTCGTTTGGGGATAAAGCCGACCTGGTCTGGGTGAATCAGTAGCGGGAGGAGTGGGTTGAGGCGATTAGCCAGTGCTTTTCAGGTCGGTGTTTAAGAGTGAAATTGGGCGGTAATGTCCCGGATCAAGGTGTTCTTTTCCGGGCTTGGGTAGGAGGCATATGTCGGCTGTCAACATGTCGGGGGGGAGGTCGTGTCCTTGCAGCAGTGAATTGAATGCTTTGCAGAGTTGCGGTATTAGGATGGCCTGGAATGTCTTGTAGTAAATGGCTGTGAAGCCGTCAGGTCCTGGGCTTTTCCTGGGTTTCAGAGTTTTGAGAACTAGAGCGATTTCCTCGGCCTCGATGGGTGTTTCCAGCATGGCTTGTGCCTGGTTGGAGAGGGAGGGTAGATTGAGGGGGCGTAGAAAGGAGGAGATGGCCTCTGATTGATCCGTACCTCTCGTGGGTATCGTGGCGGCGTGGTTGTATAAGTTAGTGTAGTATTGCAGGAATTCTTGGGCTATTGCTTCTGGATTTGTTGTCGTTTCTCCAGTCTGAGTTTGAATTTTCGAGATTTTCTTCTTATCTTGCCGTTTTTTGAGGCAACGTGCCAGGAGAGAGTCCGCTTTGTTGCCTTTTTCATAGAATCGTTGCTTGGACCACATGAGGTTCCTTGCCACGTCTGCTGCCGAGAGTTGTTTGATGAGTTCTCGCGTTGTCTTGAGCTGTGCAAGGAGTGCGTCGGACGGGCTTTGTTTGTGTAGGGTTTCGAGCCTTGTTAGGTCGGCCAGGGCGTCCGTAAGTTTCTGGAGTCGCTGTTTTTTAAGGGCTGTGGCTATGGCTATAAGGTCGCCTCTGATCGTTGCTTTGTGAGCTGCCCAGACCGTTGTTGGCGCCACTTCGTCAGTGGTGTTGAGGTCGAAGTAGATTTTGAGTTTCTCAGTCACAGTGTGGACTGTGGCCGCATCTTTGAGTATCCATGGATTAAGTTTCCAACGCCAAGGGCGTGCCAGTAATGGGATCTGTACCGTCAGCGACACTTCAGCGTGGTCGGACCACGCGATGTTTCCAATGTGCGTATGGGTGGTCCAGGGTTGAACTGCCGGGGAGATAAGGAAGCTGTCAATTCGGGAGTAGGACTTGTGTGTGTGGGAGTAGAAGGTGAAATCTACCGACGATGGGTGCTGGATTCTCCAGGCGTCCAGTAGGGGTGTGTCAGTAAGGAAATCCGCGAACAGTTTATCGTTACTAGTCTGAGCCGGTGTGCTGCCGGTGTGTGTTCTGCGGTCCGTTGTGGGTGTTTGGGTCGCATTGAAATCGCCGCCTACAATGAGGTGTTTGGCTGCGAGGCTCGTGAGGTGGGCCTTGAATGTGCTCCAGAATGAGGCGTCCGGGGTGGTGGGAGCGTATAGTGAGCATATGGTTAGGGAGGTTGTCCCTGAACGCCCCGAGAGAAAGAGGAATCGCCCCGAGGGGTCTTTGCGGGTTTGTATGTCCTCTAGTGGGCAGGAGTTTCGTAGTAATATTGCGACTCCTTTTGTTTTTGCTTCCGGCGAGTTGGCCAGGTAGTACCTTTTAAAGTGTCGGTTGATTAGTGGGAATTGTTTATGGTCGGTAAAATGGGTTTCCTGAAGCAGGACGATGTCCGCTCCCGTACGGTTGGCCCATCGCAGTATCCCGTGTCTTTTCCCTGGTGAGTTAAGTCCCTTGACGTTGAGGGAGGTGAGGCGGATTTGGAGGTTCTTTGGCGCCATGTTGCCGTCGGAGGGTGGTCCCTGACCAGCGTTGAGGGAAGAGATGGTGTGCAGTGTAGCGTCCCTTCTGGTCTCGATGGCCGCGGGTGGGCAGTCGGTTCGGTTTGGTGTCAGCAGGGAGAGCGGGGGCAGGAGAGAGGGGGTGGGGATCGGCAGGGTCCCGCCCGCGCGGGCCGGTGTCTGGGGGACTGGGCTTATCTAACTGGCCAGTCGTTGGTTAGGCGGGGGTCTCGAGTTCCTGAACCAAGGCCCGTGTAGCGATCCTCGGGAGAGTCGAGGCCGGAGGGGTGGGGTGTACGCAGGTGATGGCCTGCCCGTGAATGTTTGAAGTTGGCTGAGCCGGGTATTGGGATTTGGGATAGGGGAGGTGGGTCATGGGCGGGCGCTCTCGTATGTGCGGTCCGTTATGTGGTGCGGGATTGTCTCCGTTCACATATAGGTAGTGTGTTGGAGGGCTCCCCGTATGTGGGTCTGGATGCTGTAGCGCAGGCTTGTCAAAGTGGGCGTGTGTTCTAAGTCGCTAGGCATATGGGTGCCCGTGTTCCTTTGTAGGGGGTGGTTGTGTGTGCCAATGGTACGGAGTCTGCCCCGGCGCTGCCCGTCCTCCTGGTGAGGTATATCGCATGGGGGCAGCGGCGGGGCCGCCCCGCGTCATTAGAGTTATGAGGAGTGATCCTGTGTGTATGGGTTTGACCGCGCTATAGTATTGCTGAGGGTTATGTGTAGCGTGTTGACCTCTTAAAGCGGGGTGTAGTGTGGGTGTGGTGGCCCCTGGCAGTATAGCTGTTGTATTTCCCCCTCCCTCTAGCGGGGGGGTTGCGGCTTGTTGGGGTGTGGGTACTCTTCTCTGTGCAGGGTTCCGTGTGTGTGTTTCGGCCGCCGGCCGATTGCGTGTACAATAACCTGTATATAACATGCTTACATTTACAATTCAACAATATAACACATTAACATTTCGCTGGTAGAAACAGATACAGCATCAAGGCAGGCAAGGAGGAAAGAGAACAGTGTTTTCCGCAGGTGCTTCTGGTCTCGAGTGCGTGTTATCCCGCGTCCCCTCCTCCCGGTGACCCACGGGTCTCCCCTCAGGGTGGCCAGGCCGTCTCGCCCATGTCGTACGGTCAGTCGGGTCAGCCCCTGGAGGGACAGATGGTGTATGGGTGGTACATGGGTAGCCCCATACCGCCTGGGCAGCGTCCTCTGTCAATTTCCCCCCGAGCTGGCATGGTCCTAAGTCAGTCCTGTGGTGATGGTGTCTGTCTTCTGTCTACAGCTCGTCTATGTGGCCCGTCCGTGTGTCGGTACTGCGTCAAGTGTATGTCGAACTGGGGAGGGTAAGCTGTCGGTCATACCTTGTCCGTCTGTGGATCAGGTCGTAGGTTGGGGATGTTTCTCCAATGTCCGTGGTGGCGGGTGTGGGGAGTCCGGATGGCCTGTGTTGCCCGCTCCCCTTGTAAGGGGAAGGTAAGGGGTCCGTCTGTTCGTTCTCCTGGGGTCCCGTCCCCCCTGGCTGCCGCCCCCTTCTCTGTCTCCCTCCCCGGTGTCCCTCCCTCCACTCTCCCGTTCCCCCTCCCCCGTGCCGTGAGGGTTGGACCTGTTGTCTGGTTTGGGGTTGGGTGGCTGCGAGCGAGGAGCGCTTCGCTAGGTGTGTGCGTATATACAGTCCCCTTTGTGGTATACTTGCTGTTTGCCGCCCAGTGTCCGAGTCTCAAAGTCCCATTTCTGGTCCGGACCTCAGGCTTCTGTAGTGGGCATTAACCGGGAGAGGGGTTTCTGAAACGGGATGTGGTGCGTTCCGGGAGTAGTCCTGTGGGTGCTGGGGGTTCTTGCCGGGTAGGGTTTCAGTGTCAGTCATTATCAATTGCTCTCCCGGGGTTGTAGCTGTCGGCGTGAGGAGGGGGCCGTTCCAGGGCGTAGTGTGTGGTGCAGGAAGCTCCGCTGTAGGTCGTTTTAGTTGGGGCTGGAGGGCGTTGGTGTAGTGCCCGGTAAGAGTGGCCGAGCTTTGGTTTCAGCGCTTCGTGGTTCCCGCCAGTATGTAGGCCTGTCTCTGAAGTGTTATGTTGTAGTCTGTGCACTAGGTACCTCCGTGGGCAATAGTGCTTGTTGGGGGTGCAGTGGTGGTGCTGAGGAAAACTTCCCGGAGTGTGTGGAACGTGTTGTGCTAGTAGCCGTTTTATTGTAGGCCTCTGGCTTGGGATCACTCAGGTGGTGCGGTAAAGGGTCGGTTCACGCATTGTCGACCGAAGACGTCTGGAAGGGGCGTCTAGGTATGGAGGCGGGTAGCCGTTCCTGCGGCGCTGTCCCCCCTTCTCCTCACCTCTACTGCTGCGCTGCATCTGTGCTTTGCAGTGCTGTGTGGCGATGTTGGCGTTCGCCATTTCTGGCAGGCAGATTGTTGCGTGGCGCCTGTCGTGGTGGGAGATCTGTGTTGGAGTGAGGTGTCTCTGGGAGCTGAGGTAAGCCTAGTTGCGTCAGAAGTGCAGGGATTTCTTCAGGCCTTGTGAGGGAGTGGAATCTGCCATCTTTGCGAATGATCATTTTGAATGGATGACCCCATGCATAGCGGAGGCCATGGTGATTGAGGTGTTGCGTTAGCGGTCGTAGTTCTCTCCGCCGTTTGAGGGTAGTTGGTGCCAGGTCTTGAAATAGTTGGACTGGCACTCCTTCCAGTTCAATGGGGGCGTCCCTAGCAGCTCTCATAATTCTCTCCTTTATATGGTAGAAGTGGAGCCTCACCACAATATCCCTAGGTGTGGCGGCATTGGCGCTTGGGGCTCGCAGTGCCCGGTGTGCCCGGTCCATCAGTAAATCAGCTGCTGTGGCCTCCGGCAGGAGGTTTTGGAATACCTCTGTGAGGGTGTCAGAGAGGAGGTCAGTTGATATTGTTTCTGGGATGCCCCTTACCCTGATGTTATTCCTGCGCGTTCTATTATTGAGGTCTTCATTGGTTTCTTCTAGGGAGCGCAGTTGATCACGTAGATATTGAATTTCAGTGCCGTGGGCTTGAATCCTTTCATCTGTGTCGGCCATTTTGGCCTCTGTGGCCTGTGCACGGGCTGAGAGGTCTGCCATGCCTTCTAGTATGGGGCACAGTCTTTTGTCCAGTTCTTCTGCCACTGACTTTTTGAAGTCTGCCAGGAATCCCCTCATGTCCCTCCTGGTTAGTGGTGCCTCAGATCTGTCAGAGTGTGCCTGGCTGCTCATCTCGGATTCCGAGTCTGTCTGTGGGGGGTCTAAAGATGGTGCCCGTTGTTATTCAGGCTTCTGCCTGAAGATCGGCGCGACTGACTGATTGCGGGCTTTCTTCCCGCCGCCCATGAGGAAGGTACGTGCGGGTGTCCGGGGGGGGTAGCGGGGGTATTTTCGGGGGATTTGGGGGGCTCAGGTGCTGTGGATGGCGTTCCGTTGGGCTAGGTCGCGGCGGAGCTCGGGGATTATGCGGCCATTCACGCGCGGGGTTAAGCTCCGCCTCCAGAAATTCTTAATATTCTTGCATCCCCTATGTACAATTCTAGGTCCATGCAATTAATTTGTCCATGCAATAAAATGTATATAGGGAGGACAATTAGGTGTCTCCATGTTAGAGTTTCTGAACATGTGAGAAACATTAAAAAGGAGTTGATACACACAGCGTTTCAGCGGAATTTGACGGCGCTCTATAAATATCATAATAATAATAATAATAATAATAATAATGTTATGGGTAGTACACAGTACTATGGTGTTAACACAGGAGTTTTTGGTTTTTGTTTTTTTAATATTTTGCCGAGTCATTTGTTTCTTTTTTCAGTTTAAAACATGCATAAAACAAGTTTAACATGGCAAGTAGCACATTTTGGTTATCATTCCAACAAATGTTGAACTTATGAGTAGGTCTATGATTCTTAAGGTGTAGCATAGGCGCGTGCTGCCTGCAGGATGTGTAGGGCACTCTGCCCAGAGTAGATGTTGCAAGGTTATTGACCCGTGCAATCCTGGGTGGGTTGTGGTGTGCTTCATGGTAAATTTACCCCTAAGTGGTGGTTATGTATGTGTTACATCCTCCCAGGGGGTATGCATTTGTCA
>OW240922.1:128088171-128099216 GCA_933207985.1 Pelobates cultripes | reverse complement strand
AGCGCCTATGATAAGGTCTGGATTGCCCCGGTCTGTGCATAGAATTTGTTCAGAGAAGGGCTACTAAACTGGTTCATGGATTGCGGGATAAAACTTACCAGGAAAGGTTAAAGGATCTTAACATGTATAGCTTGGAGGAAAGACGAGACAGGGGGGATATGATAGAAACATTTAAATATATAAAGGGAATCAACACAGTAAAGGTGGAGACTATATTTAAAAGAAGAAAAACTACCACAACAAGAGGACATAGTCTTAAATTAGAGGGACAAAGGTTTAAAAATAATATCAGGAAGTATTACTTTACTGAGAGGGTAGTGGATGCATGGAATAGCCTTCCAGCTGAAGTGGTAGAGGTTAACACAGTAAAGGAGTTTAAGCATGCGTGGGATAGGCATAAGGCTATCCTAACTATAAGATAAGGCTAGGGACTAATGAAAGTATTTAGAAAATTGGGCAGACTAGATGGGCCGAATGGTTCTTATCTGCCGTCACATTCTATGTTTCTATGTTTCTATGTTTCTATGTAATGTCCCCTAGGGGGTGCATCGTATTTGGAGGGGGTGTTTTGCACCCTGTAAGTCCCGTGCTTCGGGGGTTGGGTTCTAGGGGAGAGGAAATGTATCTCCAGGTGATGTATGAAACCCCTAACCAAGGGGGCAGCGGAATGGGATGGGAGAGTTTGCAGCCCTGTTACCATAGTTGGATACAGTTCAGGGGATTACGCAGTGTAGCCATTTTTCGTGTTAGTGGTCTGCCTCATGGCCATCTTCCAGCCATTTTGTATCTAGTGAATATATGTGATAAGATTAGCAAATACATAACAAATCTTAAAACAAGAAATTATAACACAACGTTCTATGGCACAACGTCTTTTCTGCGGGCGTCTCAGGTGGGCGGTCTGCTCTCGCCAGTACCTGCCTTCCACGTTTGTGCTGCAGGTGTTGTAAGGTGTCTAAGGTCTGTTCTGTCCCTGCTCGCAGTGTGAACGGGATTACGTTGGCAAGATCCCAAGACCCTTGGGGTGGTACTGATGTCTCCTGTCCTCCCAGTCCCAGCAAGGTGAGAAGAGCTTGCCCGTCAGACCCCAAGGTGATTGTATGTATAGTTCCATTTTGTGTGACCAGTAGTGTCTTAGGGGGTCCCCATCTGTACTCCACCCCCGCTGTTCTCAGTTGCGATGTGAGAGGACTTAGAGTTTTTCGCCAAAGGAGGGTGGCCTTCATGAGGTCCTGGAAAAAGGATAGAGAGGAGCCTTCTAAAGTCATTGGGGTCTTACCTTTCAGTGCCTGCATGATTTGGGATTTGTCTTTATGGGATATGCATCTAAGGATTACATCCCGCGACTGGTTAGGTGTTGGTTTAGGTGTTCCTGGTATGCGATATACTCCGTCGATTGACACTTTTCTGGCGACCGTGTTAGGTAGGATTGTTGTCATCAGTCGTCGAGTATAGTGTGGTAGTTCCTCCGCCGTTATGGTATTCGGGACCCCTCTAATCTTTATGTGGTTCCAGCGCTGCCTGTCTTCAAGTGCCGTGATTCTGAGTGACATTGTCTCGTGTTGCCATTGGAGTTAGGTGAGTAAATCCCTTGTGGTAGAGGAGTCTGTGTATATTTTGTCTATGTTCGCTTCAGCTGTGGAAACACGGTCAGTTACCGTGTATGTCCGTGGAGATGCGTTGCAGGTCTGCCTCCCAGAGCTTATGGATGTTGGCCAATAGTATTTTGAAGTCGTTCTTGGTGGTAGGAGCCGACCCGTCAGATAGCTCAAAGGTAGTGTCTAGATCGAGTCCTGGGCTGGGCCTTACACCAGATGGTCCTCCATCTGCTTCTCTGGCCGGGGCCGTAGTTTGCGGGCCTTCAGCGGGAGGTTGTCTGGTTGTGCGGTTGGTCTGGTAGCGTGTTCAGGTGTGTCCCCGCCGCTGATCCAGGCCGAGGCCGGTCGGTGTGTGGTAGGCACCTGTTTTGTGTCTCGGCTTAGATTGTTTGGGGGCATGAAAGAACGGCATCGACAGGTTTCTTGTGCTGTCAGGAGCTGTTGTAAGTGGGTTATGAAGCTGGATGGGTTTGTGATTTTGAGATATAATGCAATTTTGTTGAGGGCCATGAGGAGCTGGCGTCTGCTCAGGTTGATCATTGGCTCCGCCCCCCTCAGGATACATAATGGTGGTGTATGTATTATAATTGTTTTTATACACATTTACTTTTGATAGAATAAATATCATTTTTTAATATCTCAACTGGTGGACCATTCATCCTGCTACAAGAAGGGTAGAGTCGAAAAAAACGGAGAAAATCTGTCCCTAAATAATGAATCTAGAAAATACTTTATTGATATATATTAAACTACCCATAGCACAGTAATGTCGTATAATATTGACTGGCTGTCTCAAACGGACAGACAGAATAACCAACACACCAATGCTATTGGTGTGTATGTAAGGGAGGGATTAGGGGAGTGGGGAAAAAGTGCAATACACTGATAAACAATAAATAAAATTGTCACAGATAATAAAAAAAATTGGTAGCAATTACCAGAGTCTAAATGTACAACACAGCTAATTTGGAAATATTTGCAGGGTAAGAAGAAAGAAAAACAGAGTACACTCTTAAAGTGTGTATCAATCCTAGGGCAGTAAAAATCTATAGTATCAAATGAGATCTACCAGAAATATGCACGAAAAATATACTGCAATAGTAGCAATAGATAAGATCAAAAATGAGTGTCTAAAGTAAACAGACGCCCGGGATATAATTGATACAATATCACATAAAACTTTGCGTCTGCACAAATGTATCCACTCGCTGATTGCTTCCTAGTGAAAAGTGACTGAATTCAGTCAGGGGAGGGCAGTAAAGGACCTCCTATAGCAGTGGTCTGATAAAAAATAATGGTAGTAAATGAAATAAGAAAAGAATGGTACCTTCGTGGGTACCAGTTATAGTAAAGAAAGAGTGCACATAAGTAAGAGTTACTCAAACCAAAATTAGAATTATATACAAAAATACGAAAATGCAGAAAATAAGAATTAGCTGAATAGCAAAAACTCTGGTCTGATCGGTATGTTGCTTACCAGAATAGCCTGATCGGTGTGCTGTTTTGCACAAGATTAAATGCAAATGGCTGTGAAGCAGCCAAAATGCAGATATTAGTAATGAACTCAGGAAGAGTTAAACGAATAAACTCGGGTATGCGGTCTAAGCCGCAGACCCATCACCTGTTTTAAGGTTCTGTGGGGTATAGCATGCCAACCTCACACCACAACCAAAGAACTGGTACATTCAAAAATACAAACAGGTAGCGTAGTGTGAATGTGTCAATCTAATATCTAGAAATGTCGATCTAATATGCAGCCCGACGCGCGTTTCGCCTAATTCTAAGGCTCATCAAGGGAAAATAACTCCCTGCAAAGGTTAACATTAAATAACCCGCCCTACCACCTGATTGGTCCATTTTCGGTTGGTGGGTGTGTGCGCGAGTTCGGTGGCTCAATAGAGTCAAACCATGTTGTAACGGATCACCTGACACCCCGACTGGGTACCTCCGTTGAAGAATGCTCCTAGCGCTTCCTGAGGACTCCAAGCACTGCAGCAGACACCACAACCACCGAACTGGAGAAGCATACGAATGCTCTCAAGCATATGAATGCTGTAAGCAACTGAACAGGAAAAGCATACAATCAGCTTACACTCCTGGCAATCAGCATGCAATCCAATTCCCCCAATAACGAGACGACACTTCGTTTTGAGGTCAAGCAGAACTGACTGTACTGGCGCATACAGCCTATTTTATTCCCAATCCACAAACTTAGTACTGCTCGCAGGGTTTTAAAGAACAACCAATAACACATGTACATTACAGAAAGACACTCCCACACAAAATCCTCCCCTCTGCCTGTGATACAATTACCTTACACAATGGGTAATGTAATTATCACAAACAGAGAAATACAGTTTTTCCACATTATTCATAACTTTAAAAGTATGCATCACATTCACATAAAACTTACATTTTCAGAATCAGCATACTCCAAATACAAATTGGTCAAGTGGTTCAAAAGATAGATCGTAGTCCTTTGTAACCAAATGAAGCATGGCTTTTCTGCCCAAAATAAGTTCCAAAGAGTCTTCTACCCTGGAGATAATTGGGAAGTAATCCAATTATCTCCAAGGACAGAGGCAAAACTCCATTGAACACATGGCAGCAAAAGACAATAAAACACATACAAATATATAACTGTGCAACCATTGCACAAAACAGGTACATTCAAGATATCCCAAGATAGCTCAGATCTGAGCGCACATTATTACTGAATGGCGCTCAGAGCACACACATACAGTTCAATTGCCATGGAGCCAAAGTCTTTCCCATCGTCTTTCATTATACGAATGGGCTCCATGGCATAGCTATCTGGGGTATCACCGCTCCAACAGGGCAAGCACCGAATGACCCGGCTTCGTGTCTTCGCAGGGGAAAATCCAGCATTTCAACATGGGGCAATAGTCACAGGGCAGGAGGCTGGCAATCAGTCTTCTCCAATGCCCAGTGGCGAGGTCGGTTTTGACACACATGTAATATATTACTGCAGAATAATCCGACTGTAAAGATTAAAATGGCATGTATTGGATTAGAATGCCTTTGATCACAAAAATAAATAAATAAGTATGAATAAATAGCAGCAAAATGTCCTAAAAATTAGCAGCTCATATGTATAAGCTGTATGCCCACTTGTTCTGCACGTAAATAATTATCAGATAGACAAATTATTATGCCAATATTGAGATATATCTGGGAGTATCTTCTATAAACTGTAAGTTTGAATATGATATAAGTGAATATCAATGTCTAGGAGGAAAAAATAGATAAATTATATTAGTACCATGAGATATTTAAAAATCAAATTTAATTAAATATAGATGTTGCTAACATCATTAATTATTATATCATTACTAGTATGAATGGATGTCAATATCTGGCAGAAGCCAGTTTAGAAACAGGTACGTAATGCTGGTGCTATGAAATATTGAGAGCCAAACTGCATTAACTATAATATGGCTGACATCATTGATTGTTATACTATTATATGTAGCTTGATACTGATATAGCATAAATTCTGACATACTAGTCATGTATAAATGAGGTGTAATTAAATTCCTTATTTAAACCTCGAGGAGCCAGAGTCTTAAAGGCAAAGATCCATTTGGATTCCTTTTGCAACAAGATTTTATTGAAGTCGCCTTTTCTCGGATTGGGCAGCATTTTTTCAATAGCCTGGAATCGTAAATTCTCAGGCTTCCCATCGTGAAAGCTAAGAAGATGTCTTGCTACTGGAGTGGGAGTAACAGTGTTGTTGATGGAATTGACATGTTGTAAAATCCTACGCCTAAATTGTTGGAATTGAATTCCACAACTACATGTAATCAAATAGATAAGTCGTGTGGTGCTGCAATTTACGAGTGCATTGGTCTCAATGCAGATTTGTGTTTGGGTGGATACTGTTGACCTTGAAGGAATAATGTATTGACATGCCTTACAATGTCCACATTTGAAAGTTCCCTTGAGACCAGATAACCAATTCATAGGTAATGCAGGGGATGAAAGATGACTATGGACCAATTGGTCATAGAGATTAGTTGGTCTGCGTGCTGTAAGAGGTGGATGGCTAGGAAGAATCTTTTTTAATACTGGATCATGTAAGAGGATTGGCCAATTTTTCTTTAGAATGCTAGACATACTTTCCCAACCCTGATCAAAGGTGGCTATACAACGTGGGGTCTGGGGCTGTAGTGCCAATTTTGTGGAGTTGAGACTAGAACCTCTATCTATGTCACATACCCGATGAAAGGCCCGTTTGAGCACACAATTAGGATATCCCAGTTCTTTAAAACGTGATTTGAGAATCTTACATTCATTGTAAAAAGTCTGATCCTGTGAACAATTACGTCTAGCCTTACGATATTGACTGTAGGGGATAGAGGCCTTTAAACGGTAAGGATGATGACTCGTCCAATGTAATAAGCTGTTAGTGGCTGTCTCTTTCCTAAATAGTTCAGTTTGAATGGTGCCATCTTCTTCCAACAAGATCTTGAGATCCAGAAATACAGGTTGAGAAGGGTTTAGTCACCCTAAAATTGGACTCATATACCTATATACTTAGACCCAAGTGACAGGCTCTTCTTAAGGTGAGAAGCAACCTACATGCATTTGTATTATACTATATTCGATTAAGGATTTCTGCACCAGGGCAAGTTTCCCTGTCTCCCTTTTTTTCTGTTTACATGTCTCTGAGGAGTATTTTACACATGGATCCATAGGGTGTGTGCCACCCCAAGTGCACAACTGCGCAAGTGATTAGAGCCAGTCCATAATAGGCTCTAGACCACGTGAGTGCTTCCAATTGGAATATATACTTCCACTTTAAGCCTAACAGTGTTACACTATATATTCTTCCTTTTTTCTGCAGTGATTTGTATTATTTCTACATCCCTACCATAATTTTGGGAGTGAGTAATTTATCTTTAGCGCTACACACTTTCACTAATTTGACACTTGTTTGTTAAAATAGTGTTTTTCTCTGTATCACATTGTAATAGGAGTAGAGAGTTCCTATTTTTGTGTGAAAGTTGCTTTACTAAAGAGCACCTCTATTTTTATCTTTTTAAGCGGGTTATACCACAGAACATTTTGTATATTTAGTGGTTATGAAATGTCCAAGCCACCTGAAGGACATGTTACGTATTCTTAAGATCTTGGAGAACCACCAATGGGAAGAGGGATTCTACTTGGTAACAGCCGATGTCAACGCTCTGCATACCATCATCTCACACAATCATGGATGTATGGCAGTTTTTAGGACATTCGAGGAATTTCCTGTGGACCAGATTGAATTTATCTTGAAGTCCTTTAGATCCTTACCAATAACTATTTTTGGTTTGGAGAGTAGTTCTACCTACAAATTTGCAGAACGGCGATGGGCACCAAGTTCGCCCCTAGTTATGCAAACTTGTTTATGTCACAGTGGGAACAAAGATTTGTATAGGAGAATCATGAATGGGGTGCGAACCTGGAGCTATATCGCCGTTATATAGATGACATCTTTTTTTATCTGGAAAGGTTATGAACCCTCTCTAAACCTATTCTTATCATTTTTAAACAACAACGACTGGGGAATAAAATTGGAAAGCACATATAGCACAACTTGTATTAATTTTCTGAACCTGAGCATCTATATCGATGGGGTTTGGGAGTTATTAGGACCAAGACCTACTTCAAACCAGTGGACGTTAACAGCTACATAGAGGAGAACAGCTGTCACTTCTCCCTGTGCCTGTTAAAAGCCCCAAAAGCCCAACTTCTGTGAATGCGAAGAAATTGTTCAGATAAGGAAGTATTTAAAGAACAATCCCTGAAAATCATTAATGATTTTAGACAAAAGAGCTATCAGGAACCACTTTTAGAAAAAGCTTATGAGGATGTCATTCAAAAGGAGAAAACAACATTACTTGAATATAAACCACCAAAGGAGACCAATGACCAAAGTAAGATTGCTTTTATTAGTAATATTATTGTAAAAATCATCAAGTTAATTTTTAAAAAATATTGGCCCATTTTAAAAACCTGACGCTGTTTTAAATAAGATACTCCCAGATACACCAATGATTATTTATAGGGGAGCACCGAAGTTAACCCCTTAACGCCGTTACGGTGTTCTATGCCATCGCGGCTTTAAAGGGCTTTAAAGCCGTTGCGGCGGCATAGAACGCAGTAACGGCTTAAGCCCCCAGGAGGTGAGATCTACCCACCTCCGCCACGAGCCTCTTCTGGAGGGCTGCCTGACAGCACAGGCAGCCCTCCCCCGGAAAATGAGGCCCCCGGGGGCCATGTGATCGCTCTCGAAGAGCGATCACATAGCCCCCTATTGCTGGCTGTGGATCTGCCAGCAGGGAGACTGTCTGAAATGTCAGACAGTCCCCCTGCTGGTAGGTAGTGTAAAAAAAAAAAATTAAACATGTTTAAAATTAAATGAAAAGTATTTTTATATATATAATATATATAAATATATATATATATACATATAATATATATATACATATTATATATATGTAACGTCATACAAAGTATATTTTAATACTAATATTAGTATATATATTAATATTAAAATACACTTAGAATGACGTTACATATATATAATATGTATATATATTATATATATAATAGATATATACACATATATTATATATACGTATAATTACAATAATAAATAAATAAAATAATAAAATAAAATATTGAAACAAAATTTAATATAAATTATATATTCATATGTAATTTCATTCTAACTGTATTTTGTTATTAATATATATATATTGGTAACAAAATACACTTAGAATGACATTCTATATTTGTAGTCGGGGCATTATAGCCGAACAGAGAAATCTTAGCACAATACAATCATAACATCCATGAGTATGCACCAGTCGGTTGTGGTGTGCCGGAACCGACAAAGCAGTAGGCCTGTAATAAAAGTGGGCCCACCTTAGAGGGTGTTATAAGTAGAGGGAGCGGTGGGAGGGGTGACTCACCAGACCAGCAACGGTAAGGTGGGAGTGGATTGGCAGCCCTTTTAAAGGTGAACCAAGCCCCTCCCACACCTCCAGGCCAAGCCTTCAAATTTGTAGTCGGGGCAATATAGCCTAACAGAGAAATCTTAGCACAATACATCTGTGGCGAAACCGACCTCGCCACTGGGCATTGGAGAAGACTGATTGCCAGCCTCCTGCCATGTGACTATGGCCCCTGGGATGTATTGCCCTTTAAAGACATGATTTGGGCATAATGGATTTGTGTTGTGCTGCTGCTGGCCCTTTAAGAACCATCTGGGGACATACTGTGGAGTTACTGGGTGGCCACCATTTCCTGTATCAGAAGCACATGGTGAGAACAATGGATGGCGGCCATTTTAACTCACAGACACTGTTTGGACTTTTCAACACGGTGCCATCTCGCCAGTATTTGGTGCACAGAGACATCGTGCAGTGGTTTTGGACTATACAGCAGGGGACACATTATACAGTGATTGTTTTTCATTTAGCCTGTATATGTTCTGCAGAATCTGCATTAAACTGTATCTTCCAAAGTACTGAACGGATCTGGGTGAATTTTGGATATGTGGTTCACCCAGATCCCCCGGTTCCAAGGATATACTTTTGGGTTATTGCATGCTTTGGGGTCCCTGTGATGTGTTTTATGAAACTGTATTTCTCTGTCTGTGATAATTAGCTTACCCATTGTGTAAGGTAATTGTATTACAGGCAGAGGGGAGGATTTTGTGTGGGAGTGTCTGTGTGTATTGTACAGATTGATTGGTTGTTCTGTAAAACCCTGTGGGCAGTACTAAGTTTGTGGATTGGGAAAAAAAGAGGCTGTATGTGCCAATCCAGTGAGTTCCTGTTTTAACCCTCAAAGTGAAGTGTCGTCTCATTATTGGGGGAAGGATTTATTGTATGCTGTTCCAGTTTGACTGCTAGGAGAGTAAACCTATTCGTATGGTTCCTATTCAACTGTCTACTGCATTCATATGCTTGGGAGAATTTATTTGTTTCTCCGGTTCGGTGATCGTGGTGTCTGCCAGAGTGCTTGGAGTCCTCAGGAAGCGCTAGGAGCATCCTTCAACGGAGGTACCCAGTCGGGGTGCCAGGCGATCCGTTACAACATCCATGAGTATGCACCAGTCGGTTGTGGTGTGCCGGAACCGACAAAGCAGTAGGCCTGTAATAAAAGTGGGCAAAAAGAAAATAACCAGAAAACATAATTCGTGAACCAACTTTGTTTATTGAGATAAGTCACAAAAAGCTTGTCTTAATTCTTTAACAGGATTGGGTATGTAGAGTGTGTAGGCGGAGGATTTCCATCGCCCCATGGCCTTAATAATATGAGCGGGGAGGTGGTTAGAGGATGCGGAAAATGCTGCTCCTATACGGAAAGAGTGGTGCGGTGATGGTTGTGGTTGTGAATTCGCTAGGCCGGAGGAACCCGTAAAAGGCAAGATATAGTGCTGTTTTGATAGTGTTATTTGTCATGGGTTTGAAAGGAGATGAATCTAATAGGTTGGATAGAGAGTGGAAGATGTTGTTGTCTATAGGTAGTCTTTGTGAGGGAACATGTGTATCTAATTTTTTAATGCCTTTAAGTAATGTTTTCATTTGGTATGAGGTTAGAAAAGCAGTACTGTTAGGTTGTTGGATGAGCATATGGTGTTGGATGCCGGTAAGGTACAGTTTAATAGTATTAAAGGATAGTTTAAGGTTAATGTGGCAAAAAGAGGTAAACCCCAAAATCGTTTCTAATGCAAACATGTCGTGAATGTGAAACTCGGTGATAAATTTTTTGAATACGTGAAATGCCCTATCATAAGTGTCCCTAGTGTTTACTGAGAGTGCCATCTGAGAAATGTGGCGTGCGTGATCTAACAAGGTCTTTAATCCATGATCATGTCTTGAAAAAGAGGTGCAGGTGTCGCTCGTCTGGAAGCATTGGGTAGTGACGAGAGGAAAGCCTGGAAACGAAACCGAGACAAGTGATCAGCAGCGGTGTTTGTGTACCCCAGGATGTGTATGCATGTTATAAAGAATTGACAAGTGGCTGCTACCCATGTGAGACGCCTTAGCAGTCTCATAATGACCAGTGATGCCGAACGGCCTTTATTCACAATGTGGCATGTAGCCAGGTTATCCGAGTAGCACCTGACCGTGTGGCCAGACCAATTTGGTCCCCAAGCAATGGCTGCCACCACGATTGGTTACAACTCAAATAAAGCCGAGGTGTCAGATAATTTGGGTAGTGATTCGACTTTGGTTGGCCAAGGGCCCCAAAGCCATTGGTCACCCCAGATGGCGGCAAAGCCTGTGTTAGCTGCGGCATCTGTCCATAATGTAGGTGATGTGTCGGAGGGAGGTGGTATAAACATGGTTCGCACATTCCAAGAGGTGAGAAAGACCCGCCACATGCGTAAATCAGAAGTTGCGTGTACATCTAATGTGATATGTG
>OW240922.1:127998248-128069400 GCA_933207985.1 Pelobates cultripes | reverse complement strand
GATGAATATCATAAGGAAAGTGAAAAACCAATGGGAAAAGACTCAGACGATTCTTCACAATTCCCTGATATTCGCAGATCAGACCAGGTTTCCCTAAAACAGTCTCAAAGAAAAGATGTGAGTAATTCTGAGAAATCACCTGTAGAACAAGATTCCCCATCTCAAACCATTGCCAAACAATCATGGCAATCTTGGGCAGAACAGTTTGAAAAGACTGTCTTGGCCAAGCTTGAGCGGGAGAGTCCAGTTGAAGGTGGTAGGAATGAAAACAGACCTGGTTCTGTGCACTGCCAGAACTCTGATGCTGATCAGAATTGTGACAGTGAACGAGAAGCTCAGAGTGATGGGAGTGAAAGTGATTGCACTGTCCACTCTGAAGGCCATGTGACTGATATGCCATCTGCACTATTGTACGGATCTAATTGCTCTTCAGCAGCCAGATCGCATAAACGTTTACCAAAAAGAAGGGAAGATAGAAACAGGATTAAAATATCAAATATGCCTGTTTATGAAACGCCAAAGGTTATTACATTCCTCAAAAAGACAGTCCCACAATTTTCTGAACATCTGGAAAATTATGAAAGAACCATGAATTCATTGGGCATGTATGATGGAATCCAAAAGAAATGGTTTATTACATGGACCTTTTGATTCAATGTGCCGTGTTTATCTAGAAAGTCTTAAAGCTATACAGCTAATGTCCTGGTCCAAGATGAAATATGAAATAATCATGGAATATGGCAAGTATAAAACCATTGCTTCTGCTAAGAAAGCTCTTTATAACTTACCGTGCCATCCAGATCAAAGCCCCAGAGAATTTTTAATAATTCTTAAAAATGCATATTCCGTGGCCCAAAGGAAACCCAGGTGTAACAGGACTTCACCAGCACCAAAGCCCTGTGGACTAAAACAGTGAAAATGGCGAAATTATTGCAAGGGAATACCATTACTGGAGAATACAGCCGTTCGCCTGGTTCAGACGAATCCCTTTGTCTGAGAATAGGTGGCCGCCATTTCGGGACTTTACACGTGTTCGCGGCCATCTTACGCACGAACGGCGGTGTTTGCCTGTGAACGCATGGAACTAAAAACGGATAAGCAAACAGGCGAACGCCGCTGAGACCTCCAGGAGCTCGTAAGTTCGTGCTGAAACTACCGAACGACCGGCCGTTCGGTAGTTTTGTTTAAGCATGCATGGGGATTCAGGCGAACGGCAGGATTACTGTGGAGGGCAAGGGGTTCGTGGGGTTTTTATTCACGAACGGGGACCGACCGCAAGGCCAAAACTTGTGGAACTCTTTTCGGCTGAAAATCCTGTGCGGTCGGTCAAAACTTCGGGGACCCATGGCTCCCGAACCCCACAGCCGAGTGACTTGAGATTTGAATATGTTATTCCCCTGAGTGGTAGCTGTTAAGCGGTGCTGGACTTAAAGGTGTACCCCCTGTTTTTGGGGTACATCCAGAATGTGGGTAAATTTATGTACGTTATAATTATGTTATGTGTTTATCTGAGGGGAGGAGACGTGGGGGTGTTACCCTGTGTGTAATTGGTTATTTTCATCCTCCCCCTGGGAGTGTCCTGTGTGTACTTGTTCCTAATAAAAAGCAGGCTGGTTTTCCCAGACCTCAGATCTTCTTGACCCTGCAAAACGTAGCCTTGTCTCGTTCTTGGAAGGGGATTATTTGGGAATGTTATTCTGCTCCTGTTACAGCTGAACCTGACTTTTACTCTGGATATCGTGAATGGGATTATACCAGCTTACTTCTCCACAGCAGCTTGCAGGGAAAAAGGGACGTCTCCAACGGCCGATACCCTCTCTCTACCAGGGTAGCCGTTACACCAGGTATGAAAGTACAGACTTCAAAGATCTATATTTTCATGCTATGCCGGTAAACATACAAATGAATCTCGCGAGAGCTTATGATTGTAAATTACCATTAGAATGGCAAGTCAGTCAGTGCATGAAATTGTATACTATGCACCATGCACATGACGAAAATCAGCCAAAGGTTAAGAAACCTGGTGATAAAATGGTGTCAGAGATTAAAATTCAGTTAGGTTTAGAAACCCAACAGAAAAAGAGGACCTATTCTGAGGTTTTGAAAACACCAAAACCTCAGAAACAGGAAAATGCCAGAAGCAATTCTGTAAATTCCTCTGATAATAACTCTGAAAAGTCCAATTCCAATGGGAATAAATGCCCCTGGGTTAATAAGAACCAAGGCAATTCCCAATGGAGAAGGAATCCTCAGGGAAATAGGAGATATGGAAACAGAAACAACCAATCTGCTTCCAGTAACTCCCAACAGTCTCAGCCATCCCAGCCTAATTCTAATGGGCAAAGACAAAACGGCAAATGGGGGAAATAATTTGCGTCGTCAGGTTGGTCAATTGACAGACCAGATGGGCAAATTATTGGAGGAAATGACAAAAATTAACCAAGTCTTTGCCAGAAATCTTTTTTTTTTTTTTTTTTTATTTTTTTTTTTAGGGACAGCTCCAATTGCAGAGCCACCTGTGCAACTGCAGCAACAGGTGCCGCAGCAATAATAGCCACTGTGACTAAACAGGTTAGGTTGTCAGTAGATGTAATATCTAACCCTGTTTCCTTTCCAGGTACTAATAGTTAAACGAACAATAGTTGTGTTAGGAAACCTATTGCCCATACCGTCACTTCACTTCTGGGTGAAGGAGGCACAACGTGTTCCTTTTTGTTTTTTTTCATTTCAGCCAAAGGCTAAAATAACCCCAGCAGCCACTAGTTTCCAGGATCCAGACCTGAAAGGGTTAACTGATGAGATGCCGACCACTAGTTCCCACTTAACAGTACAAGATATTCCTAAGAAGGATGGGCCTGTGGGTAAGACTGAGCATTCCTCAGTATAGGTAGAAACTACTGCTGTGACAAGTAACGTATGAAAAACAAGTGATATGTTGACACATTCTAACTTCTTATGTGAATTAGAAGAACATGAAGGAAGGTACTACATGTAGAAATACAGGATTCGCTACCCCAGCCTTTCAAAGGGTTAATAGATACTGGTTCACAAGCCACTATCTTATCCAATACCTACTTCCAGCAGGTAATGGACTTAGCAACGGATAAGCCGAAGCTAAGAGATTTCCCCAATACTCTGAGTGTAGGAGGAAATGCCCTTCATGTTATTGGCAATACCTGGTTAAAATGTAAAATAGGTAGGTAACAAAACCTTTTAGACACCCGGTGATAGTGGTAGATCTCCCCTATGACCGACTGATTCTGGGTATAGACATACTCAGAAGACTTTTAACACAATTATTGACGGTGTAAATGGAATTGTATGGTCACAAGCTAAGGTTCCTATAACCTATGAGAAATCACATGTTCAATCTGAATGTAACTGCCATGTGATAGAAGAAAGACCTGACTCGATTGAGGTACATTTTAGGAATAGTCAGTCGCCTGACGTGACTATCCTGCAGGTGAATGATGCAATCGCACCTGTAGATGAGCATTCCGTAAGAATTGCTCCAGAGGATCCAGAATGTCTCTCTGGAAGGTGATGTTTTAACCATTCTCTCCACAGGGACTATGTTGAATCTGTATATCTGACAGGTCATGCTCAATTCCTTGCCAGAATTGAAAGGGTTAATAACTTATTCTTTCCTATTCAAATAAATGACTTAGGAAGAAGTAGGAATGCAAAGCTGGACTTAAAGAGTGAGAACAGCTATATTAGCAGAAGTCTGTTAAAGCAGATCGCTAATCCTAAAATGATCAGGTACGCTTCCCCACATGACAGGTGGATCCAGAATCTGGATGGCGAATCAGAGAGTCACAATGTGATAGCAAAATGTTTACTATCTATTTCCATTGGAAATAAGACAGTTAAACATTTATTCCTAGTGATAGACGAACCTCGCTATCAGGTTGTCAGGAACCAGACAGAGACAGATCTAGATGCAAAAACACCTTTAGTTAATAAATAACAAAGAAATAACCAAAAGCAAAGTCCAGGAGGCAAGCAGGGGTCAGTCACCAGAGCGGGTAGTCAGACGAGCCAGGATCAGGAGAACGGAGGGCAGCGGAGTCAGGAACAAGGCCAGAGTCAGGAACCAGGAGCAAACAGGAAACACAGGAACAAGGAGACTTCTGGGGGACAGGAAACCACGCAAGGGCAAGGAGGTTCTGGGATTTGCTGCTTAAATAGTTGATTACTATTCTCAGGTGAGTAACCGTGGCAACATGCTGAAGGAGCTGATCGTTAATTACAGCTGAAACCTCAGACACTGAAAAAGGAAGGGTGGCTGTTTAAAACAGCAGAGAAACCCTGACACAGGTTTACATTGGCAATGATGTCATACATCGCTTTGCCATACACCTTGACCTGATTAATTCCAACTTGTGGACAAGGTTAAAAGATCCTTGTGGATACCTAAACGAGGAAAACGCCCTGAAATCAGGACAAATACTCCCATATGCGGTAAGTATCCAAGTACCTGATGACATAACCATTCCACAACGGACAAGTAACTTTCTTTTACCCCTACAGGTCAAGAAGGGTCAGAGATTGGAAAACTCTGATGCCCTAATCTGTTTATCCAACAGGATACAACAATCAGGGATGGTGGTAACCCATACACCAATGGTAAGTATTGGTAAGAATCCCACCTATATCATGGTCAACAATATTACACCCAAAAGTGTTACTTTACCAAAAGGAACATTATTAGGTCTAGCATTGGATGCTGAGTACTATACATTTGGTTTCCAAAACCAAATTATAGGTCTCATCCCTGAAGAATACTTAACTGAGGATGAAATTGTCGATCAAATATTCCATTCCTCCCCATAAGGATTATTCACTATCCTATCTGTGTATCCATTCAACGTCAAAGAAGGCTTATGTAAAATCGAAGAAGCATCAATCACCTTTGATCATCCGCTCAGTGAGCAGGAATCACAAGAGTATCACGACGACAAAAAGGTAAGTCAACACCGAACTGACCTAACTTCTAGGCTTGAAGACGCTTATGAGATAGGCCAGACTGAAATCTTTCCAGGATTTCAGGAAAGACTAGAAAAACAAATATCTTTAGCTCACGGTTGCTCCAACGATGCTGAGCGGCATCAGCTAAAGGATATCCTAATGGAATTCCAAGATATTTTTGCCAAAGATTCCTACGACTGTGGGTTAACTAACCTCCACGTAGCCAGAATACAAACTGATCCAAATTTACCACCTGTATTTATCAAACAATATAGACTCCCATTAGTGTCATATGATGGTCTACAAGACATCATTCTGAACTTAAAGGAAAGGGGCATTATACGTCCGGTGCACAGTTCATATATTAATCCGATCTTGGGGATTCTGAAACCTAATGGACAATGGCGTTTATGCGCTGATTTATGACAGCTAAATAAACGCGTCTAAATGTCTGGTTGGCCAACGCCATACATAGACCAATGTTTGGTACAAATGCAGGGATCCAAAATATTCACTGCCATTGACTGTGCGCAGGGATATTGGACTGTACCAGTCCATAATGAAGACCAATACAAATTGGCCTTCACATTTGGAAAGCAGCAGTATACCTGGACCCACATGCCCTTCGGTTACATAAACTCTGGTCATGAATTCGCTGTGTTCATGCATAAAGCTATGCCTCACGCACTTGAGAGAGGGACGTTATCATATGTCGACGATGTCTTGCTGAAAAGCACTTCCTTTGATAAGCATATCATAGAGATTAGACATGTTCTCACTCTGTTAAGAGAGGCAGGGATTAAACTGTCTTAAGACAGTAATTATAACATTACATATCATAATATTGTTAATATTAAGAATTAATATATTAATGATTATAATAATATAATTCTATTTATTATAATTATTGTAAATAATATTATATTATTTAATATTGTATATGATATACCACCATCATTCTGTGAAAATATGGGGAGGTACGGCTCTCCTGATCTTTTTCTTTTCCCTCTTTTCCCTCTTTTCCCTCTTTTCCCTCTTTTCCCTCTTTTCCCTCTTTTCCCTCTTTTCCCTCTTTTCCCTCTCTTTTCCCTCTTTTCCCTCTCCCTCTTTTCCCTCTTTTCCCTCTTTTCCCTCTTTTCCCTCTTTTCCCTCTTTTCCCTCTTTTCCCTCTTTTCCCTCTTTTCCCTCTTTTCCCTCTTTTCCCTCTTTTCCCTCTTTTCCCTCTTTTCCCTCTTTTCCCTCTTTTCCCTCTTTTCCCTCTCTTCCCTCTTTTCCCTCTTTTCCCTCTTTTCCCTCTTTTCCCTCTTTTCCCTCTTTTCCCTCTTTTCCCTCTTTTCCCTCTTTTCCCTCTTTTCCCTCTTTTCCCTCTTTTCCCTCTTTTCCCTCTTTTCCCTCTTTTCCCTCTTTTCCCTCTTTTCCCTCTTTTCCCTCTTTTCCCTCTTTTCCCTCTCCTCCTCATGAGACTGTACGAGCAGCAGCAGGCGATAGTGGAGTTTCAGATGCAGCACGCATGGGTCAGTCGCTCTGCGGAACAGTTTTCTTTTTTTATATGTCCCAATATTTTGGGGGCTACCCCAATTAAAAATATATATTGTAACGGACCGACGGGCACCCCCTTTAGTGCATTTCATAGCCAAAATTAATTTAGCTTATGAATAGGCACTATAGAAGTTACCAGACATATTGTGCAATCACATCATTTCTAACATAGGCCCGTGCGTGGAATGAACATTTTTGTATATATTTGTACCTGTAAAAGTTTTAAACTTTACACTTAGTACAATCAACCATAATATCATTATTAACATAATACATTGTTTTCATTTGAAAAATTTCTTTGAGAGTTACATATGGTATGGCCAATAAAAAGCAAATCTCCATACGTTCCGGATCAATTAAGAGAGGTATAGCGCTCCCCATCTCAAAGGCCAGATTTAATTGCATAGTATATTGCATTATATATTGTAACGGATCGACGGGCACCCCGACTGGGTACTTCCGTTGAAGGATGCTCCTAGCGCTTCCTGATTCTCCATGCACTCCAACTGACACCATAACCACCATGGACTCTTTTAAAGAGCAGGACAGGAACAAGCTCTTACAAGAGCTTAGTAGTGATTTTAGCAAGAGAGTATGCAGAGCATAGCAATCCCTTTTAGCAGATTTCCCCCAATAAGAGGCGGCACTCCAAATTGAGGGTGAAGTAGAACTGTCTAAAACTTTATTTTACTTGGGACTAGCCCAAATGGTCATTACATTAACATTGCTGTAAAACTCAATAAAATTACAAACAGTCAAATCATAGCAGGCAACATACAGTGACTTATTTATAACACAATGGCATATTTTTAAAGGGGTGGGGGAGACAATAATTAACAGAAAATATCTCACGTGCCTGCATAATTAGCAATATGCAAATCTACCCGAATATGCGCCAGTCTTGCTATTCAGGTAGTGCATATTGCTGCTGCTGCTACCAACAGAGGGCACTAGACAAGCTCCATAGCCAAATCCACCTAGTTGGTAGCAAACCTCAGCAGTACAGGAGAACAGGCAATACATCTCAGGGGCCATAGTCACATGGCAGGAGGCTGGCAATCAGTCTTCTCCAATGCCCAGTGGCGAGGCTGGTTCCGCTATATATATATATATATATATATATATATATATATTATATTATAAAAATCCAGATGACCCCTGCACTCCAACTGTAATAAAACTTATAATTTCACCACAAACAAATCTTCATTTATTGCGAAGAATGGATCGACGTTTAAGCTCCTCACAGGAGCTTTCATCAGGACACAAAATATCAAAAACATTGAAACACACTTATATAGGACATATAATGATGTGTACTTACATTCAGGTGTGTTGCATTCTCGTTCCCGCCAGAACCGCCGCGGGCGCCATGTCAGACCGAATCTCTTCCGGATTCCGATCATGTGACACCCCCTACTAAAATCTTATTGGACGGCTCTGTGTGTTACTAGGGCAACCAGAATCAACAGAATCTTATTGGTTGCACCCACCAACACCTGAGCCGACGAGGGACAAACAAGTCTCCGGTTGTTATGCGTTGGCATGGCGACCCCAAAGCGTCATCCGTGCGCGGACAGGAATGCACTAGAACATATAGATAATAAATATAATCTAACAATACTACATGAGTTATATGTGTAACAAGTGATTTAGCAAGGTGATAAGTAACTTACATGAAAGATAGAGGATGCCGATATAATTAAAAGATATTTTTATACCTATATGGCAACCACAATAGTGTAGAGGACAAGTTAATGAAGTTAAATACAAATTGTTAAAAGTGCATACTGTGTGAATGTGGTAAGGGAGTAAGTGATACTTTACTACTGGGCTGAAAGACAGCCTGTAGAGTATAAGTGAAACTCCTATGTTAGAATTGAACAAATTAAGTGAGACATCTTTATATATTACAGCAAATACTACACCTGAAATGAAAACCACCATTACATACTAGACACAACAAATTATAAACAATCTTAAGTCTTAAAGAGCAGTCAACTGTATTTAAAAACAATCAAAGCAGTTTTCTCCTATAAATAACTCATAGTTCTCCGAAAGAATTATTCAAAAAAAAGGTCTTTCGTTTTAAATGTAACCATTAATATAATTGATGATATAAAATTTACACTTAAAGCCAACATCTCAAGTAAATTTCCAAATTGGGAGAATAAGATCTAGGGTAGATAAAGCAAGATCAAACAGATACAGTATTCTATTAATACATAAGGCATATACACCTCTAAGAAACAAAGGATTGATGCTCTAATCTTCATAAGAATGGTATAAACGAGCATTTTTCATTTAGGCCTCTGGGTGCTAGAGTTCCCAACTGGCAAATCCAGTAAGTCTCTCTCTGCAACAGGAGCCTAGCTCTGTCACCACCTCGGGCCGCAATAGGGACATGCTCGATAGCAACACATCTAAGTGAAGAGAGTTGGTGCTTAAATTCTAAAAAATGTCTGGCCACCGGCTTGTCCGATTTGCCATCACGATAGGCTAACCGGATACTGGACCTGTGGCCCCTTATTCTCTCACAGAGTGCTGTTTCTGTTTTCCCTATGTAATTAAGTCCACACGGGCATGTCAATTTATATATAACAAAACCTGTTCTGCAATGAATGCGTTGTCTGATCTTAGAAGTCTTTCCCGTAAAGGGGTGTGTGAAGGTTTTGGAAGGGATGAGGTGACCGCATGTTACACATCCCAAACACCTCACACACCCCACATTGGTGTTTTCTTTCTTCATCGGTATGTAGCAATGAACTGGGTCCGTCTTAACCAAGAGGTCCCTTAGATTTTTGTTCCGACGGTAACACATCATAGGTTTCTGACGAAATATTACAAGGAGGGAAGGATCCTTCTCTAATATATGCCAATTCTTGCGTATTGTAGTAGCTAGTTCAAGACTAGCAGTGTTGAATTGCATAGGAAATAGGCACCTATTGTCCGTCTGCTTCTGAGTTATAGAGGGTAAGATCTTAAAATTGGATTTCGCTCGATCCAATGCCTTATCCAGAACCTGGTATGGGTATCCTCTCAAGAGAAATTTTTCATACATCAATTGTATTTGTTGCCCACGTAAATGTTCAAGGGAGTTATTTCGTAAAACTCGTAGAAATTGTGAATAAGGAACCGACTGTTTGAGATGTTTCGGATGGAAACTACCGTTGTGGGGATATTTATGGGATAATAATAGTAGCAGTTGAGAATTGCCCACTAATTCAATTCTCAGATCCCAAAGAACGTTTATCGTGTTAAGTGGAATGTATTTCATATAATAATATCACAATGTATAAAAATAGATTTTTATTTATGATGACAAATTAATTAATAATAACATGTAACATGCATGACAATAATCAATGAATATCCAGTATAAAATGATATGCAATACAAAGGAATGGGTATTACGTTTCAATGGCTAAATAGCATTTCCTGTCAAGACTTCTACGATTTATGAGGTATCCTTACACAGACTGAAAGTGAAACTTTTCACAGGGAAGAACAGAATTCCTCAGAATGCAGCGTAAGGTCGTAAAGTTTAGCAGACAGTTAGAATAACCCTTTCAATGCTGGCTAGATCTCCTAGGTAATTAAGATCTATTCTTATGTAATTTTTAAATAAAATAACATTTAACCCAGTTCATTAGTCATTTTCTGAAACCATCCAATAAGAGAATCTACCACATTATATAAGCAGATTTTTAATTTGTCTAAAAGATATCTATCTTAAATTAGAGCAAATCAATACACCTGGATAAAAACAGCGGTATGCTAACACGTGATAATATCACATCAATATATAATTATTCTTAATTCCACCTGCAGAATGGAATGTTTATAACTATATATTCTTTAGTTAACTAAGATTTCTTAATATGGAAATCTGACCGTGCTTTATCCAGTCATATATAATGCTATTAATACATTTTAATTAATTTAATTAATTAAATGAAACCAGTATAATTACCAGTTGAGTAGATATTTCATCCGATTGGTAGATAGTCTCAGGAACTTATTTGGATGTCTCTCTGCATGGAGGTTGGAGTCCCCAACTTCCAATTCCTCTCTCCTCTCCTTTGCATCTCTTGCATACCCTGCCTCTATGTCTTCCCTTTGTCTTAACTTTTAAAGGGCCAGACTCTCTGTACGTCATCAGTTGATAACCCAATAGAAGCACTAGAGGTGTGGTTATCTTCCAGATCGCAAATTAGTTATTTGGTCTGTAGAGGGCAGTCTTGTCCCACTAAACATACCTATCCAGGAAAGAGTTAACTTTTCCTGGTGGCTATTTTGACGTCATTTTGGCCTATCTAGATAGTGGCTATAACTTACGTATCCTTCAAAGATCAAAGGGTTTCTTAAATTTTGTCCAGACTATGTGTCTGGCAAATCTGCTATAATTTCTGATATGGCAGATCATGAACTAAGTTTACCCTTTTCCATACAATGGTACCTTATATATATATATATATATATATATATATATATATATATATATATATATATATATATATATATATATATATATATATATATATATATATAATTTAAATTTTATTATTTAATCTTCTCTGTCACAATTGTCTGGGTTTAGATTTGATTATATTCTTCTTATCACTTGTTTATACTATGCATTCCTTAGCTCTGGCAAAGAGGCCAGTCTTACAGAAAGAAATCCTGTGTCTCTTTGTTAACTTGAAATAACAAAATGGAGTCTGGTCTGTTCAGAGTGACTCAGAATATACACTTTTAGTTTCTATCGTAGCACAAAATGTCTGCCGATATAAATACTCTGACACCGTAATGTAACAGGGTATTTCGGTCTGTGGATTTAGTGAAAAGTGTATATTCCAACTTTCGATTGATGATCATCAGTTCAATGTCCAAAAATTGGACACGAAGCTCGTCTATCGTTGAAGTTAACCTGACCTGTGTTGGTAACCTGTTAAGATCATCTACAAATTGTATCGCCTCCTCTTTTGTACCATTCCACAAGATTAGGATGTCATCTATGAATCTGAAATAATGACAGATCTGGTGTGTATAGCATTGGAGAATATGCTGGGTCTCATATTCAAACATAAAAGCATTTGCATACATGGGGGCCATAGCTGCCCCCATCGAGGTACCAGCTATCTGTAGGTACCAACTGTCTTCAAAGCGAAAATAGTTATTTTGCAATGTGATGCCCAAAAGTTCCAAAACGAATTCAATCGAAGGGCCATGATATTGTGGCGAATGAATGAGAAGATTCCGCATGGCTTGTATACCCAAATCGTGGGGGATTATAGTATACAGACTTCCCACGTCTAGGGTCATAAGGATACCGTCAAAGGGACCCACTTGTTGAAGACGTTGTAGAAGATCAGGAGTATCTTTGATACATGTTGATAAAGAAGTGACTGGATCCTTGAACAGAAAATCAAGGTATTTAGCTATTGGTTCAAGTATACCTTGAGAGGCGGATACTATGGGACGTCCCGGTGGATGTTCCAAGTTCTTGTGTATCTTCGGAAGTGTGTACAAAACAGGGGTACGAGGGTATTTGATTTGCAAATATTGGAATAATTCCAATGTTAAATGACCTGCATTTAAGCCAAACATCAGTAATTCCTCAATATTTTTAGCTATGGCACTAGTGGGATCACCATCTAGTAACTGATAGGTCTTGGTATCACTCAATTGTTGCCTGATTTCAGCAGCATAGGTCTCATAATCTAAGATCGCAATCCCTCCTCCCTTATCCGCCGGACGAATCACAATTGTGGGGTCCATAGCTAGATTCTTAATCAAGGAATGTTCAATGTTCGATAGATTAAAATGTTTAGGATGATGTTGACGTAACAAGGAGTCTGATTCCCACTTGGTTGTTGAAAGAAAGGATTTAATGGCTACCTGATTAGTAGGAGGGTCAAACATGCTGGGAGATTTGAAGTGATATGAAGTTGTCATCATTGTGGAATTAGAAGAGGAGGAAGGAGAATTTTTAAAAAACTCTTTGAGTCTCAAGGAGCGACCAAATTTGAACAGATCGACCTCCCAATTAAATTTGTTAGGAGACGAAGTTGGAATAAACGAGAGACCCTTACTTAACACTAGGGTCTCAGAAGATGTTAATTCTCGTGTGGAGAGATTGAACACTGGAATTATTTGCGAATCGGGGGTTTTCCTTTGGGACCCATGTGGTCTTCCCTTCTGTCCTCGTCTGATATGTGGCCTCTTGCGTCTTTTGCTTTGCTTCTTGTAACTGTCGTGGAATGTGTAATCCTGTTGTTTTCCCCATCTTTGTCTAAAAAAGGGGGTCTATCTGATCGTGATTGAGTTACTTCATTATCAGAAGCCGATTCACCTGATGTTACGTCTATAGTGGTTTTATTTGGTTTGAAGATTCTTTTACGGAATCTTCTCGGTTTCCCTTTTTGATCTCCCATTAACCATCTATAGACTGTTCCCTCCTGATAGTCCAATTGGACCATCTCCATTTTCTGCCGTTTGAACTTAATTAATTGGTTTTTGTATTTTAAAATCTCCTCACTCAACTTCAACATAGTTTCCATCCCCTCCTGTGTACTTAATTGGAGGGCATATTCTGTTTCAAGACTTTGAATTTTCCCTCTGATCTCAATAAGGTCCTCCTTCACATCCTGAATAGTAACCAACATGAGATCTAAAGAACATTTGTTAAGTACTGCTGTCCAGTCTCGGCACACCCTAGCTTTCTTTCTTCCTATAGTAGGAATGTTTCTCACCCTAAAGCCACGGGGAATATGTTTAGCTCGATGATAATCAGACAAAAAAGTACCATGTAAATCAAGGTCAACTTCTTTTTTCTTTAATTTCATAAGCTTATGGTATACATCCTTTAGAGTGATTGTATTTGGAAATTCAGAACCGGTGGTATTCCACAATATCTCATCCGCCTGGGCATCACTAAATTGAAGCGTATTGGCTTGTGATGCACAGGCACCTGATTGTGACAAAAAATCCTCCATATTCATATGCTACTATCTCCAAAAAATAGGCTACTCCAAGAACTCATAGATCTTTCTCCAGATTCGCTTGAAATGATGTGTATAAAATACAAAACTTTTAATGATATGCTTTAAAATCAGTGCTGCAACTTTACAAAAACATAAGTTAAAAACACAATGCTTGAACCATTCCACTACTGGAATGTGCAAGTACAAAAGTATAAGTCCCAATATGAAGTGACTTCCCTTAAAACGGTAGGGAGTAGATGCAATATGATGCTGTAAATACTGTGGGTGCACTGGGGAGAGTGTTAGCCAAACACTCAATAATACAAAAATCCAGATGACCCCTGCACTCCAACTGTAATAAAACTTAAATACCTGGTGCTCTGGTGGCTGAATAGTATATAATAAAGTAATACCGGCACTCAAGGGTTTCACCACAAACAAATCTTCATTTATTGCGAAGAATGGATCGACGTTTAAGCTCCTCACAGGAGCTTTCATCAGGACACAAAATATCAAAAACATTGAAACACACTTATATAGGACATATAATGATGTGTACTTACATTCAGGTGTGTTGCATTCTCGTTCCCGCCAGAACCGCCGCGGGCGCCATGTCAGACAGAATCTCTTCCGGATTCCGATCATGTGACACCCCCTACTAAAATCTTTTCGTCAGAAACCTATGATGTGTTACCGTCGGAACAAAAATCTAAGGGACCTCTTGGTTAAGACGGACCCAGTTCATTGCTACAGACCGATGAAGAAAGAAAACACCAATGTGGGGTGTGTGAGGTGTTTGGGATGTGTAACATGCGGTCACCTCATCCCTTCCAAAACCTTCACACACCCCTTTACGGGAAAGACTTCTAAGATCAGACAACGCATTCATTGCAGAACGGGTTTTGTTATATATAAATTGACATGCCCGTGTGGACTTAATTACATAGGGAAAACAGAAACAGCACTCTGTGAGAGAATAAGGGGCCACAGGTCCAGTATCCGGTTAGCCTATCGTGATGGCAAATCGGACAAGCCGGTGGCCAGACATTTTTTAGAATTTAAGCACCAACTCTCTTCACTTAGATGTGTTGCTATCGAGCATGTCCCTATTGCGGCCCGAGGTGGTGACAGAGCTAGGCTCCTGTTGCAGAGAGAGACTTACTGGATTTGCCAGTTGGGAACTCTAGCACCCAGAGGCCTAAATGAAAAATGCTCGTTTATACCATTCTTATGAAGATTAGAGCATCAATCCTTTGTTTCTTAGAGGTGTATATGCCTTATGTATTAATAGAATACTGTATCTGTTTGATCTTGCTTTATCTACCCTAGATCTTATTCTCCCAATTTGGAAATTTACTTGAGATGTTGGCTTTAAGTGTAAATTTTATATCATCAATTATATTAATGGTTACATTTAAAACGAAAGACCTTTTTTTGAATAATTCTTTCGGAGAACTATGAGTTATTTATAGGAGAAAACTGCTTTGATTGTTTTTAAATACAGTTGACTGCTCTTTAAGACTTAAGATTGTTTATAATTTGTTGTGTCTAGTATGTAATGGTGGTTTTCATTTCAGGTGTAGTATTTGCTGTAATATATAAAGATGTCTCACTTAATTTGTTCAATTCTAACATAGGAGTTTCACTTATACTCTACAGGCTGTCTTTCAGCCCAGTAGTAAAGTATCACTTACTCCCTTACCACATTCACACAGTATGCACTTTTAACAATTTGTATTTAACTTCATTAACTTGTCCTCTACACTATTGTGGTTGCCGTGTGTATATAGGTATAAAAATATCTTTTAATTATATCGGCATCCTCTATCTTTCATGTAAGTTACTTATCACCTTGCTAAATCACTTGTTACACATATAACTCATGTAGTATTGTTAGATTATATTTATTATCTATATGTTCTAGTGCATTCCCGTCCGCGCACGGATGACGCTTTGGGGTCGCCATGCCAACGCATAACAACCGGAGACTTGTTTGTCCCTCGTCGGCTCAGGTGTTGGTGGGTGCAACCAATAAGATTCTGTTGATTCTGGTTGCCCTAGTAACACACAGAGCAGTCCAATAAGATTTTAGTAGGGGGTGTCACATGATCGGAATCCGGAAGAGATTCGGTCTGACATGGCGCCCGCAGCGGTTCTGGCGGGAACGAGAATGCAACACACCTGAATGTAAGTACACATCATTATATGTCCTATATAAGTGTGTTTCAATGTTTTTGATACTTTGTGTCCTGATGAAAGCTCCTGTGAGGAGCTGAAACGTTGATCCATTCTTCGCAATAAATGAAAATTTGTTTGTGGTGAAACCCTTGAGTGCCGGTATTACTTTATTATATATATATATATATATCAGTGTTGGTTACCTCCTCCACCGCTGCTTCCACCTACACCACCATGGTCACCGCCTCCTCAACCTATGGGTCACTTAGTGTAAACTATGTACACATTAGTAGAGGCTTGTGAAGGCCTTTTCTCCATGCATCAGCAGTTGAGCTCAGTTTGAACAATGAAAGAGAATACTCTGAACTCCAACCTTCTCTCAGATGGATAATTCTGGTGATCCTCCTCACAGCCATGCTTTAGATTTTGATTTATGTTCTTCCAAAGCTAAAATCAAAGATCTAGTGCTATTTCATGGCTCAGCTGTATTTTTAACTTTTATGTTATTTTAAGTGATTTCCATATCCACATTTGTTTGCAGGGCACTTGTCCTGCTCTTACCCCCATTTTACTTCCTTTTGCAGCTCTCTAGCCCTTTCCAGGAATTTTTAGAGGCATGTTTGTGCCCAAAAGTTCAGGTCCCCATTAACTTTAATGGGGTTTGGGTTCGGGGTCAAGTTCAAGCCTGAACCTAGACTTTTTTTTCAAAGTTTAGCCGAACCCGCCAGACCCGAACATCCAAGTGTCTGCTCAACTCTATATAGGACGCCACCGCTCTGTTGGCCGTTTGAATTTTCACCCAATAGTTTTTTATGTACTGCTGAAATCCCAAAAAGGCATAGAATATGGCCCTTAGTTCTCTCAGATTTGAATGCACCATTCTATCTTCTGACGTCCATGTACCTTGTATCCAGTTCTCTTCTAAATGTGCACCCGATCCTTGGAGACTTGCATCTGTGGTTACTGTCTTCCGTGGTGGGTCTTCTAATGGAAAGCCCAGAGATAGGTTCTTGATTTTCATACACCAAGAAAGGTTGTCTAATGTTTTCAGAGTGAGACAAATTTTCTGATCCCAGTTGGACTCTCTGTCATGTATTCATCCGCTTATAGAAAAGTGGTTAATGACATTTACTGTCCATACAGGAAAAGTTGTGCCGAGCAGCAACCTAATCCACAGAAGGGTTAATGCTGAGCAGCAATTATGCAAATGAAACCTGGTAACTGACTTTGGGGTCAAAGGCCGGTTACAGCCTATCAGAACTAAAGGAGGGGTATTTAGGCCCAGTTCTCAGCCTGCTCAGTGCCCTGTCGTGGTTTCCCTTGTGGTTGTCTGAGAGCGCGTTCCTGTTTATAGTTTTCTACCTGGTTTTTGACTTTGGCTTTGTTTGACTTCTCTATATTCTGGTATCCTGACTCCTGGCTTTCCTCATCGCTGTGTCCCTTTTCTGTGTTCCCTGACCTCGGCTAGTATTTTTGACTATTCTTTGTACGTTAAATCCGGCCATTCTAAGGACCGGTAATACGTTACTTATTTGTCATCCGTGCTGTACAGTTCTACGTGCTGGATCAAACAGTAATCCTGACACTCTCGTTTCTTGAAGTCTTTTAAGATCTTCATTTGGATTGGACGCATGTTCCACTGAGCCCATTTCACTAATCCCATGGTTGACGTAAGAGAGCCAATAAGGCTCATAAATTCCATTGCTGTTATGCTTACTTTGTAGCGAAAATTCCCGATTGTTACGGTTACCCCCAGGCTAGCTGGAAGCTGGACCGCTTGGATGGTCTGGATCCCAAAGGCAGAGAGGGAGAATGTATATGTAAATGTTGAGCAATCCAACTAGCTATCATACAGCTAGGATACCCTTTTCCCCACAAAACGAGTCGAGGCTGCAATTTGAAGGTCAAGCAACAACTGGCTTTAATGACACACAGGGAACCATATTTATGCAAAATCTCAGGCCCAGGGACAGCCCCCTCTGGACCTGATGGGATACAGGGACAATACAAGTGGGGGACCAATAGAAATACAATGCATCGTTTGAAATCGTCACCGCCCAGCTTGGAGATAATGAATCCAACGGTTATGACAATAAAATTAACTCAAAGCGCCCAAAATCCCACGTGTTTTTGCTACATAAGAAAAACAGGATAAAAATACATAACTCTAACAGTTTTATATATAATTCGTGCCTTCCACCATTCATTACATAGCCCCGGTTGAGGCGAAACAATTAACTGAAGAGCGCTCAGAACCCACGAATGGTACGCTTAATTTCCCCGAAATAAAGTCTGTTCGTGTCTTTGGGTTCTGAGCGTGTGATGGCGGCCATGTTTTGAGGTAGACTAATAGGCAGCGGGACTTTACCCTCAAACTTGTGGAACAGGAACCGGCTAGAAGTCTGCACAAATCCCTGCTCCGTTGCTGGATGTCTCCGTTGTTCGGGAGTGGGGTACTTAACCTGCGGTTAACCGCAGAAACCAACATTCTAATTGGGGCCACACGCCAGGCTGTAGGTGGTCCTGGTTCGGTACCCGTTCGATGGTTAGAGTATCGGGCGATGGGACAAGAACGTGAATGCTCTGAGGCCGTCAATTAGGTTGCGGTTAACCGCAGACCACTACTCTTTGGGTGATTAAGTGGAGACACCCTCCGCTCTTAGGGTGGTCGGTCGTTCGGTTGTTACAGAGGTGACCGGGGTTAAGTGGCGGCACACGCCAGGATCCTGGTGGCCCACCGTTCGTATAGCGAATAGACATCAGGCCAGTCGTTCGAGAGTTGGGTACCAAATCCCAGTACCTCAGTCAAGCTCTGGGTGAAATGCAACAATGAATAACATTCACCAGTATTTTGTAACATCAATCTTCACCTGAATCCTCTCTATTCTTTCTGTTGATAGATTCACTTTCCCTTTGATAGTGTCTATGGCTGCACCCAGGCATATCATGTTCTGAGTAGGAATCATCATACTCTTTTCCATGTTCTACTGTCACCTGAGTGTGGAAGGCTACAATCTGGCGGGATGGACCTATAATCAAAAAGTCATCCAGATAATGATAGATCTTTTTCTCTTTCTTTCAGATAACTGCAACCAAAGCGATGAGGATCTTTGAGAATGTTCTCAGTGTCAGGCTTAACCCAGACGGAAGCCCCTTGAACTGGTTATGTCTTCCAAACACATAGAACTGAAAGAATTTGTGGTGAAATTTGTTGCTTGGCATCTGGTAATATGCATCCTTTTAAGTCGATTGAAGTCATCCAGTCCCCCCTTCTTATGTTTGGTATAATAGTGGAAATGTAGTCCATCTTAAATGTACTTTTTATTCTGGAATTTAGATTTTTCAAATCCAAAATAAGTCTACACTTCTTTTGTGGTTTTGGGGCCAGGAAAACCGTGGAATAGTGGCCCTTTGATTGTTCTTCTTTTGGAACATCTTCTATAACCTGGTCTTCCAGATATTTCGATATGCAGCTCCTCACAGCCTTTTCTTTTTCTCCTTTTGCTACACGAGATTGGATGAAGATATCTTTTGTCGGAAAAGTTTTGAATTCTATCCTGTATCCTTCTGCCAAAATTGATAGGACCCAGGAATCTGTCACACTTCTGACCCAGACAGGATGAAAGAGATGACGTCTTCCTCCTTTGATTCCTGGCTGGGCCGGCAAAGGTTCAGAATTTTTTTTTCTTGGAATCCATGATCCTCTTCCTCTAGATGATTTTGATTGTCTGATAGTTTCTCCAGTTAGGTCTGGAATATTCTAGGCATGTGCATGGGGAAAATTCTCGGTTCGGGTCGGCATTCCGCAATTCGGGACTTTGGCAATTCGGCACTTCGGCATTTCAGTACTTCTATTGCAGCCGCTTGGTAGATAACTCCCTAATTCCCACAGTATTATACGAAGTAAAAATGACTTAGTTTTAGTAAATTTTGCCTGTGGCTGCTCACTGCAAGTGGGGGCTTTTAAACTAAAGGACCTATTGGCCCCCCCTGGACCCCACCCCTGAGCGGCGGGTGGGGGCCCTAAAGTAAAATGATGGGTGGAACCTATTGTCCTCCCCACCGGCCCCCACCCCTGAGCGGTGGGTGGGGGCCCTAAATACTAATAAGGGGTGGGACCTAATGTCCTTCCTCCTGGCCCCCACCCAATAGCGGTGGGTGGGGGCCCTAAATTGGAATAAGGGGGGGCCTAATGTCTCCCTCCTGGCCCCCACCCCGTAGCAGTGGGTGGGGGCACTAAATTGTAATAAGGGGGGGACCTAATGTCCTCCCTCCTGGCCTCCACCCCGTAGTGGTGGGTGGGGGCCCTAAATACTAATGTCCTCCCCCCCTTATTCCAATTTAAGGCCCCCACCCACCGCTACGGGGTGGGGGCCAGGAGGGAGGACATTAGGGTCCCCCCCCTTATTCCAATTTAAGGTCCCCACCCACCGCTCAGGGGGGGGACCTAATGTCCTCCCTCCTGGCCCCCAACCCTGAGAGGTGGGTGGGGGGCCTAAATACCTGGGGGGAACCTATTGTCCTAAACAAAAATATCCCCCCAGGTGACTAGGGGCCCCAAACCCCTAGTCACCCCCTTTCCCCCCCCCAAAAAAAAATTAACCCCCTACCTAATCCCCTCACCCTAAAAATAATGAGGGGGGGACCTTTAACTAAGTACCTGTAAAAAAAAAACTTACCATTTGATGTTTTCTTTCTTCTAAAATCATCTTTTTTCAGCCCCCAAAAAGCCAAATAAAAAGCCATAATAACCGACGCACTTTAAAAAAAAAAAGGGTTAACATGGGGGGAGGACATACATGTAGTGTGTTTGTGTGTGTGTGTGTGTGTATGTATGTATATCTATACGTGTGTGTGTGTGTGTGTGTGTATATATATACAGGTGATACTTGAAAAATTAGAATATCGTGCAAAACTTCATTTATTTCAGTAATTCAACGTAAAAGGGGAAACTAATATATGAGATGGATGCATTACATGCAAAGCAAGATAGTTCAAGCCGTGATTTGTCAGAAGTGCGATAATTATGGCTTACAGCTCATGAAAACCCCAAATCCACAATCCCAGTAAATTAGAATATTGTGAAAAGGTGCAATATTCCAGGCTCACAGTGTCCCACTCTAATCAGCTAAGTCAGCCATAACACCTGCAAAGGGTTTCTGAGCCTTTAAATGGTCTCTCAGTCTGGTTCAGTAGGAATCACAATCATGGGGAAAACTGCTGACCTGACAGTTGTGCAGAAAACAATAATTGACATCCTCCATAAGGGAAAGCCTCAAAAGGTAATTACGAAGGAAGTTGGATGTTCCCAAATTGCTGTATCAAAGCACATTAATAGAAAGTTATGTGGAATGGAAAAGTGTGGAACAGAAAGGTGCACAAGCAGTAGGGATTACCGCAGCCTGGAGAGGATTGTCAGGAAATTCCATTCAAATGTGTTGGGGGCTTTCACAAGGAGGCTGGAGTCAGTGCATCAAGAGCCACCACACACAGACAGATCCTGGACATGGGCTTCAGATGTCATATTCCTCTTGTTAAGCCGCTCCTGGACAACAAACAACGTCAGAAGCGTCTTACATGGTTTAAAAAAAAAAAAAAACAGACCTGGTCTGTTGCAAAGTCCTCTTTTTCTGAAGAGAGCAACTTTTGCATCTCCTTTGGAAACCAAGGACCCAGAGTCTGGAGGAAGAATGGAGAGGCACACACTGCAAGATGCTTGAAGTCCAGTGTGAAATTTCCACAGTCTGTGTTGATTTGGGGAGCCATGTCATCTGCTGGTATTGGTCCACTGTGCTTCATTTAGTCCAGGGTCAAGGCAACCATCTACCAGGAGATTTTGGAGCACTTAATGTTTCCTTCCGCAGACGAGCTTTATGGGGATGCTGACTTCATTTTCCAGCAGGACTTGGCACCTGCCCACACTGTCAAAAGCACCAAAGCCTGGTTCAGTGACAGTGGGATTACCGTGCTTGATTGGCCAGCAAACATGCCTGACCTGAACCCCATAGAGAATCTATGGGGCATTGCCAAGAGACAGATGAGACATGAGACTGAACAATCCATAACACCTCAGCAGTGCCACAGGCTGATAGCTTCCATGCCACGCCACATTGAGGCAGTAATTGCTGCAAAAGGGGCCCCAAACCAAGTACTGAGTCCATATGCATGCTTATACTTTTCAGAGGTCCGATATTGTTCTATGTTCACTCCTTGTTTTATTGATTGTATGTAATATTCTAATTTACTGAGATCATATATGCATTATGTAACGGAACCGTTGGCACCCCGAGCGGGTACCTTCCGCTGAGGGATGCTCCTAGTGCTTTCCGAGGTCTCCAAGCACTCCAACTGACACCATAACCACTGCAGACCCCACGAACCACCGCAGCTTGGTTGGGGTCTTGCTGTCTCCACCCACTCTGGACCCAAGACCAGGGTCCAGCTTCCAGTAGGTCGACCTCTCCGAATTCCAGAGAACAGGAACAAGCTCTTAGCAGAGCTTAGTGATTATACCCTGGGGAGTAAAGTGATTATAGCAATCCCCAAAGTGTAATTCTCCAATCCCCCAAACATGAGCTGAAACTTCATGAAGGTACAAGATGATCTGCTTTAATTGGCACCAAAGGACTTTCTTTTATGCAGGTTTTACACATACAGTCCCGCCCACAGGGTTTTGTAGAACAACCAATAAAACACGTACATTACTGTAATAAACGTTTAACTCGCAAGTTGGAATAAACTTGGAATTAATAATAACATTAATAACTAAAAATAATAACTTAAAAACCGAGTGTAAAGTCAGAGTCCACACTCCTTGCTTTCGGCAATTCAATAATATTTATTAATAAAGGCTTAATCAAACAAATAAACAATACATATACATTTAAAATAGGCTAGTATATGTTGCTACTAAAACTAACATTGACTGAATGGAAAGTAGGCTAAATTAACATAGCAAAACAGGCATAGACACGTGATACAGTTACCACTCCATTGATCAGCAGCTGAGAGTAAGAGAGAGAGGGTGTGTACAGTGGGGAGAGGGGAGAGAGGAGAGAGAAGGTGAAGAGAGGTAATTCAAAGAGAGAGAGAATGTGCTATTCACAGGCCTTTAAACAGGTTAGCCCCTCCTTCTGCTGGACACACCTCCCTTAGTCAATCCCTTAGGATGTAACAGAACCAGAGTGCCCCCTGGGGGAAGGGGGATTGCATTGGAAGGGAATGGAGGAGGAGTTTATCAACAACCCAACTGATTTTGCCTTGTGAAAGGCCATGTGCTTCACAGAGGACTCCATTATTGCCTAAGGGTAGAATGGGGGCTTGAATCCCTGTATTAGAACACAATAACACTTCATTGGCATACAGTTTGGCTGTTAATCACATCCCCCCACTTATTACATCCCTCCTATTGGCAATGAAGTGGATGAGACACTTAGACTCTATAAAACCCACCAGAGATAAGAGAGAGAGATAATGCATCCTGCAGTGTATCTACTTATGTGAATGCACAACCCATTGTCACAATAGAGCTCTTTCCATTTACATATCATATTGGAGATGATATACTCTAACAATCAATGACTTCAAGTAACAACACATACCAACCTGATTAAAAATGCATACTATAGAAAACACACAATACAATAATAAATGGGTGAATTAATACATTTTCCATGGCAGTACCCCATGATGATTGGTTTCGGAAGTGAGTTTTTTTTTTATTTCTTCCACCAGGTAGTACTAGCCATGTCAGTAAATAAATGTTCAGTTAGTTAAAGTTCTTGTTGTTGATGAAAGAACTCAGCACAGGTTTGTTGATCCTTCTGTGTCCAATCCTCCATTAAAGTATTGATAGTTCTCTGAATTTAACACCCTCAGACTGGAGTGTTGCAGTCATACTATATATATCAATTATATTTACAAAACCCAACCCAGTACCCACACCTCCCAGAACCGTACCCAAGACAACCCTCCTATTCCTAGTTCTACTTCTTGTCACCCATCTGACTAAAACCTTATTAATAGTGGATGTGACCCTAGAACAGTTCTGAAAGTGTGATGAAACTAGCCAATCTGTTAGTCGAATCAATTGGAAAGTAACATTCCTAACTATAGGGGTAGGTCTCAGTATACATATTGGGAAATTACCACTGGAGACCACTCTAATCTTCTGACACTCAGGTCTGCTCCCATTATCCATTAGTGAAGGAGTTGTATGAATATAGGTGAAAGGAGGAGTCAGGAATATAGGCTCTATCTCTTCCTCTACATTCAACAAGACCTTCACTTCCCCACCCTTATTGTGTCCTACTGTTCCCCAATTTATCCCCTTTATGATTAATGTATCCACTATAATTCATGTTATATGATACTCTCTAAGATTGCTGTTAACATTATAACTAGGGTTAGTAACATTTCATAACATTTCATTTCATATTAATATTTCCTCCCTCCATATCTACATTCCCATTTTCCTCAACCAGTCCATAAACATTCCCAATGTTCTTAATTTCCCTTATTGTCTTTTCCAAAATCCCTTGAAAGAATCATGTCGCTTTAACCAAACAATCTTGACCGCCCACCCAAAATTAAATGTCGCATCTACATATGGACTTGTAGATTGTCACTGCTGTCCTCTGTTAAGTCTTTGGTAGATCGAGCTGCCTTTGCATAGATACAGCTGTTGTTGCTTTGGCCTGTGACAAGCTGTTCCATCACTTTCCAGGTGAGTTTTAGCATGTTGAGTGACATCCATGTCTCGGTACTTTTGGAAAAATCTGTAAGAGATCAAGAAGGCGTATCAGTTCTTAGCAGATAACTCTGTACCTGGGGAACAAGCCCCTTTTTTATAAATTACGTTGGACTACATGGACTGACTTGTATAGACCTCTGCATTTTTACAAATGTTTTGCCCAATGTTTCTAGGATTACATAGGGCTCTTCCCAATTTGCATCCCAGGGATAATTTTGATAAAATGTTTAATCTTTATTACGCCTACCCCCCCTTTCTCAAACAGAGTTTGAGGAGTAGATACAATTTTACAATTTTACAATTTGTTGGGGCCATATATGAGACCCCCCTTGGACAGTGTAAGTGCACCTATGAAATCATTCTGTATTGACTTCCAGGGGCTGTCTGAAACTGGCACTCTCTGATGCACAGGCCTTTGTTGCTTAGGGCATGGATATACTTTAACATAACAACCCTTCTTTTATAGAATGACCACTTTGCAGTGTTTGATGGTTCTGTAATAAAAGAGAAAGATTAGAATTCCTATTCAGTTCTGCTTTTAAATCTGGCACTTCTGAACCTTGATCAACAATCGTGGCTATCCGTAATTAGTTCTTTGCATGTGAAGTGCTCCTCCCATGCTGTACCTCAGGGTCTTTTACATGTAAATGCCATTGATCTCCATCTAAGACAGCCTCCTTTGCTAACAAATTCAATTGTACCTTTGAATGAGTGTTTACTGCTGACTGGAGGGGTGCTTTAGTCCCCATCCAACCAGTTTCCCAAGATTCCATAGGGACAGACAGTTTGACCTGGTGGCATAAGCAATGTCACTATGGATACAAATAGGGCGTGTGCCAAATTCCTTTGAAAAAATTACAAATCCCCCCCAAAAAAAAACTTCTTCAAGGATTGCTTGTTAAAAGGTCTGGGGACTTGTAAGATTGCTATCACTCTTCAATTGAGCAGCTGTGATAGCTACTCCCAAAAATGTTACCTTTTGTGTGAGCAACCTTTGAAGTGTTTAGCTTAACTCCAGGATTTTTCAATTAAGCCAAAAAATTAAGTTAAAAAAAAAATTCATATGTTGTTGTTTTGCCCCAGAAGGTGGACTTAGTGATAGGTCAGTAAATCTCACTGAAGCTCCTGTGTTAGTACAATTCTTTGTCTGTTGCCTTGCCATAATTTCATTCACGTAAGGGCATCCTGCATGGTCCATGAATGTGTTGCAAATAGGAACCATGCCATCCAGTTAGTTATTCCAAAAATGAAATCAGAGGAACTTCACCCTCTTCATTCATTTTAGAGTTGCTAGTCACTGTTCCCTGTACAGTCATCATTCTCAGAGCCTCCTGCGCAGGACCGTATAGATTGGTCTTAGGCAGGGGGTGAGAATGGCGTCCCTGAGCTGTTTTATCCGGGGGTTTATTTCGGTCAATCTTTTCGTATACATTTTGACCTATTCTTTCTTTGAAAGGCCCAGAGGGATAAGCATGCCATCCCTCAGTCATCCTTTGATCTATCTTTGCCTTTCTACACTCTTTCTGTCTATGACCACGTTTGTTGCAATAATAACAAGTACCTCTGAATGGAATCTCTGAGAGAGCTTGCCTCCCTTCATTAGTAGCCATAATTGCCACCTTGTGGTGTAATGTAACACCTTTCCTAATTAAATTTTGTCTAGCTTTTCCTATAATAGTTAGAACTCCTTCCAGAGTGTCTTTTTCATCTGCTATCATTTGCACTCCGGGATCTAAATAAGTGAATTTTTTTATCAGGTATTGCAGTAAATCACGAGGGGTTTGATCTTGTGGTATACGGTGGGTTAATCTGTACACTTGTTCAAATTTAGATGCAAAAACCCAAGGATCATCCTGTAAGTGTACCTTCATTTCAGCAAGTGAATGACTGTCTAAATCTCTTTCTCCGGTAATCAATTTGGAGATTGCTCTAAGCCTGTCTCCTTCTGTCCCCCATTTGTCCTCTTTGAACCAATCTTGATCCCGATTAATGGGCCCATTTATGGGGGAATTTAATCTGCATGCAATGCTGCTTGGTGCCCACATTTTAAGCATAATACATGCCTCTTTAGGAGAGAGCATATATTGTTTGACTGCAGATTCAAAGTTGGACATGTTTGAAATTACATCTATTTTGCAGTCATATGGGGGGAAAAGGGATCTTAACTTAACAAGCTGTTTGATTACTTTATCCCTATCTTGCTGCTGTATAATTTTAGCAGTCTGCAGGGTGGCAGATGCCCTGCTTTTAACAGTCGGTGTAATGGACAAAGGGTCCCTAAAAGGTGATGCTGTTGGTTTAGTTATATGGGGGGTTAATACCGGAATACCACTAATATCAAACCCATCCAGTACAAGGTTTCCCCTGTTTACCCCTTGGTCCTCATTTTCTGCAATACCAGATGCCTCTTCTTCCTCTGCACACATATCCCCATGGCCACATACAGCAACTGGGGTTTGTGCAGCCAAACCTGTTCTAAGCGATGAAATTAGCTCTTCTCTCGCTTCATAATTGTCCTCTAATGTATTTACATATTCTGCATTTAAGCCACAAGTTGGACAATCACTATATTTCTGAGTACTACTTTGTATACAAGCCACAGTAGTGTGCCCCAGAAGTATCCGATTTAATTGATTTCTTAATAACAGCAACAATTTCATGCAATTTTGGATTTTCTGTTTATCCTTATTCAAACACCATTTTTTATTATCTACTCTCATGTTCTCTTTTTCGCATTGTAACCACATGCTATGCATTTTCTTAAATTCATTTTCATTTTCAAACATTAGTGGATCAAAACTGCTAGACGCTGCATATTCTGCTACAATTTCCATTCTTAAAATAAAGTCAAAAGTACTTACACGATTTGTGTCTTCAGACTGCAGGCAAATCAAATGGTGTGCACCCCACTTTGAATCCTTGGTCTGGCTATCTCCGATCCTCCAGAAGCGATGGCCGGCTTACAAACTGCGTCTCACTCTGGTTGCCTCTGTAGGATCCCGCACGTCCTGGCCCTGGACGTATTGCCGAAAACGCTCACAAAAAATAAAACAAAAATTGGTTCGGTTATTTTGTCCCCTTTTATAGCTCACATGTATCTGCAGAAGACTGGATTGTTCCCCCCTTGCAAGTGAGCTTAAAAGGTGGTAGAAAATAATAACATGGCTCGCCAAATGTAATAAACGTTTAACTCGCAAGTTGGAATAAACTTGGAATTAATAATAACATTAATAACTAAAAATAATAACTTAAAAACCGAGTGTAAAGTCAGAGTCCACACTCCTTGCTTTCGGCAATTCAATAATATTTATTAATAAAGGCTTAATCAAACAAATAAACAATACATATACATTTGAAATAGGCTAGTATATGTTGCTACTAAAACTAACATTGACTGAATGGAAAGTAGGCTAAACTAACATAGTAAAACAGGCATAGACACGTGATACAGTTACCACTCCATTGATCGTCAGCTGAGAGTAAGAGAGAGAGGGTGTGTATAGTGGGGAGAGGGGAGAGAGGAGAGAGAAGGTGAAGAGAGGTAATTCAAAGAGAGAGAGAATGTGCTATTCACAGGGCTTTAAACAGGTTAGCCCCTCCTTCTGCTGGACACACCTCCCTTAGTCAATCCCTTAGGATGTAACAGAACCAGAGTGCCTCCTGGGGAAAGGGGGATTGCATTGGAAGGGAATGGAGGAGGAGTTTATCAACAACCCAACTGATTTTGCCTGGTGAAAGGCCATGTGCTTCACAGAGGACTCCATTATTGCCTAAGGGTAGAATGGGGGCTTGAATCCCTGTATTAGAACACAATAACACTTCATTGGCATACAGTTTGGCTGTTAATCACATCCCCCCACTTATTACAATTACAGTAAAACACTCCCAGCAATTACACACTAACCCTCCCCTCTGCCTGTGATTTATTCACTGAACACAATGGGTTAAAGTAATTATCACAGGCAGGAAAAATACACTTTTTATACATACACTGTAACTTTAAAAATATGCATCATATACACATAAAACATACATATTCAGAATGAGTATACTTTAAATATAAACATAACCAAAAATCATACAAATCCCTCCAGTAGTTCAAAAGTTAGCTGGAAATCCTTTATGACCAACTGCAAGCACATTTTCGTGCCCAAAACAGTTCCATAGATTTGGGCTGTGTGGTCGGTCTATTTCAGGCAGAAAAGTGACTAAGTCCCATTTGAATGCACGAACGGGGCCGTTTGTGCATTTAGCTTAGTCTCACTGTATGTTCAAACTGCCGAACGGGACTAAGTCTCTGTAGCTGAAAATGGAGTGTAGGAGAAGGTAAGGGTCAGCTTTGTTCATTGACATGTGTAGCAGATTTCAGTTCCATGGATTTGGCTACACATACTGCTGACCTCGTTCGAATGAACAAAGATGGCCACCGTTTGCAGCCACCCAGCTTTCGGCAATTTACCTAGAGCAGACTCCCAGCCTGGGAGGTAAATTGCCTGCACACTTCCACTTCTGGGTGGTCCGCCTGTGTGGTACTTGGTTCAGTAAGCCCCATTTACTGAACCAAGTGGGAGAAAACAATAGACAAAGTATTTTAAAGATACAAAGAAAACAAAAACTATCCCTTACTGAGATAGTGAGTGATATACTAAAGTGCCTGAATAAAAGCAGCTCAACACAAAAAGTGGAATACCTTAATCCACAATAAAGTGCAAAATACAAGAAAATGCAAAATACAAGAAAAAAAGGTATAAACAATATACCAGCAAGTGGAGCGCTATATTGAATGTATATATAAATAATGAGGGGGTATACTCACCCCTCCAACATAGTGATACAATGTGTCCAAATGTACATACAAAGTAAAACAACAAAGAGAGAGAATATAGTGCAGATGGTTTACAAAAAATAAAAATAAAAAATAAATAAAAATAATAAAATAAAAAATAAAATAAAAAATGAATAATGGTAGCAATTGGTTGAAACCACTCACGTGGGTTGGAGCCTATAAGCTATTGGCTCCGTAAGTGACTCCTTCTTGCTCTTGAGGCAGCAACACACCCCTTTATCCCAAACGATATTCTCCCGAAGATATGGAACAAACAGAGAGAGAGAGCCTCATAGGTGGTATTGTACAGATGGTGTATACAATATAGTGAGATAGTAATAGATATGCTTACCTTAGACAGAGCCTTGAATTCCTGGCTCTGAGGTTTGTTGGCAATGTGCTAATTTATTGGGATAGCATTCCCCACATGGTGTTCCTGGAGGCTAGAAAGGACTATATGGACTAATATATAAAAAAATAACAATTTATTGTAGAGATAAAAAAATAATAATAAAAACAATATTTAGACTTCTCAAAAGCACATAAGCTAAATGATGGAAAGTCCAAGTATAAAAGTCCAAACTCCAGCTAAACGCGTTTCACTCTTGTATGAGCTTCCTCAGTAGCTGTGAAGTAGCCTCAGGAATCTTCCACTTTATAAGTGCTCTAAAGTTGATTCGGATCCTCCCTTTGAGGTCAAAGGATGTGTGATTATCCAATCATAAGGTCAGAGTCTCTTTCAAATTTCTTATATTGATCACCTGTAGTAAAAAAGCTTACATTGGCTAAATTGCCTGTCAATCAATCAAAAAGCTTGATTATTATTGGTGGTTGGATGGTGCTGTATTTTTCAAATTTCCTATATTGATCACCTGTGGTAGAAAAGCTTGCATTGGCTGAATTGCCTGTCAATCAGTTAAAAAACTTATTCTATTGGTGGTTGAATAGGGCTGTCTTTCTCAAAAAATTTTTATAAACTGATCACCTGTGGTAAAAAAGGCTTTCATTGGCTGAATTGCCTGTCAATCAATTACAAAACTTGATTAGAACAAATTCTATTGGTGATTGGATGGGGCTGTCATGTATAGCACCCATTCAGGGCAGTGGTTGGCGGAAGTGACATCACTTCCGCCCTCCAACATCTTCCCAAATGTCATTGTTAATAAAAAAAACAAAAAAAAACGGAATGCATATTAACAAAGTGAAATAGATAGATAGGTACAATAACAGAGAGATTTCCCTCAAATATAAAATAAAAGGGATTACCAAAATGGAGGTCGATTAAAAACTTACTGGATGAGAGAGTGCAATCAAAACAAACTTCTCCCATTGGATTTCAAGACTTCATTTTATAAGAGGACATAAAACCAAATGGCATAAATTTTGATAGTACAGATATAATATTGCAGATGGTACAGATATACTATGATACTGTTGAATATATGTGAAGGATAATTAAAGGAAATGACAGAGTTCGAAATCTATATTTAAACCTTTGGGTTGTAAAGTCCCAAGGCTAAAAATCCATCTCATTTCATTTTGAGCTAAAATTTTGTTAAAATCACCGCCTCTCCAATTTCCTAAAGTTTTGTGTATGCCCATAAATATGAGCCCCTGAGGATTGCTGTTGTGTGTAGTCTTGAAATGATTGGATACACTGTGTCCTTCATATCCCTTCTTAATGTTCCTTATATGCTCTTCTATTCTAATATGCAGATTACGTTTTGTGCGGCCCACATACTTGAGGCCACATGGACATTCCAACAGGTACACTACATTGGTTGAATGGCAAGTGATGAGATTGTTTATGTTGAACTCTTCATTTTCTTTAGTACTTTTGAATTTCCCTATATGTCTTTTTTTGCTTCCAGTATTCCTGCACGCCAAACATATTCCACAACCAAAGAAACCTTTCCTAGTATCAATTGGCTTTATGCTGCATGGTTTTCTGATGTGGTTCCTTACTAGTAATTTTTTCATGTTAGGTGCCCCTCTAAAGATCACCTTGGGTTTGTCTGGTAGAATGGTGAACAGGACTGGGTCTTCCTTTAAGATTGACCAGTGTCTATTAATAATTTTTCTTAAATGACGGTTACCATGACTGTAATTACAGAATATAGGTATGTTGCCATTATCATTAAATCTTTCTTTATTCTCATTAATCCCTTTATCTATTAATAGGGTTTCTCTCTTAATTGCCATCACTTGATTGAGATCTTTGGTTAGATTATCTTGTTTATATCCTTTTTCCAACATTTTACCTTCTAATTTATGTGATTGTTCAATAAATTTAGTTTCCTCAGTGCAGTTCCTTTTTATCCGGATAAATTGAGATTTGGGGATTCCCTTAAGCCAAGGTGTAAAATGACAGCTCGTGGTGTGAATAAAACTATTCACATCTACTTTTTTAAAATGAGTGCTAGTTTTGATTTTATTATCTTCAATAAAAATGTCAAGATCTAAAAAATTCACTCTCGTTTTGTTAAAATCCGTAGTGAGGGCTATGCCCCAATCATTATTGTTCAATGTATTAATAAAGTCGGTTAGTGATTCTTCTGTTCCTTCCCAGATAAAAAACAGGTCATCTATGTAACGGCGATAGGTGACGAGGCCCGTCGCCCAGCCCGCCCCATGATGGATAAACTGGAGCTCCCAATATGCCATAAAAAGATTGGCATAGCTGGGCGCAAACCTCGTTCCCATCGCCGTCCCACAGGCCTGTAAATAAAAATGTCCATCATACCAGAAATAATTGCTGGTTAAAATTAAAAGAATCCCTTGCATAATAAAATCTATATGGTCAGGGGGAAAATTACCTGATTGCTCTAAGAAAAACCTGGTGGCCATACAGCCCCTATCATGTGCAATATTGGTGTAAAGGGAGCTCACATCAGCAGTGGACAGAAAATAATTTTCGTTCCACACCAATTTTTCTATGTGTCTTAATATATCCCCAGTATCCTTCAGATAGCTGGGTATTCCTTGAACAATTGGTTGCAAGCATTGGTCTATATACTCAGATAATCTACAGGACACAGAACCAATGCCTGAGACTATAGGCCTCCCTGGAGGTTGAGTGGGATTCTTGTGGATTTTGGGGAGGTGGTATAGTACTGGAATTCTTGGGAAATCAATTTTTAAGTAATTAAACTCTTTTTGGTTCAAGATCCCATTTGTAAGTCCTTCATTTAGGTAATTATGGAATTTGTCCTTGAGATTCTTTGTAGGATCTGCTCCTAATTTTATATAGGTATTGGTGTCCTCCAGTAATTTGTATGATTCCTTGTTATAGTCATCTAATGTCATTAAAACTACACCCCCCCCCTTATCGGCTGGTTTTATAATTATTGAATTATCTTTCTGGAATTTCTTCAGGGCCATACACTCTTTCCTGGTGAGGTTCTGTTGATGTTTATTGGGTTCTTTAATTTTATTTATATCTCTCATCACTAATTTTTCAAATGTTACCATTTCACCTGATATTAAGTTTTTGGGATAGAACTTTGATTTTTCTTTCAAGTTAGTATGTTTATAGACATCATGTTGTGTATCTTCAGAATTAGTTAAAATAGGGTTCTTGTAGAAAAATTTCTTTAGACATAATGTCCTCTTAAATTTATTTAAATCAACATATGTCTCAAATTTATTTAGCTTTTTAGTTGGTGCGAATTTCAAACCCTTCTGTAACAATTTAATTTGAGGAGAGTTCAAGACATATGGTGTTAGATTGAAAATCCCTGCTTGTTTTTCTCTATCTTTCATATTTACTGGTTTCGTCTGTCTCTTTTTTCTCCTCTGAAGGTTCGCTCCTCCTCTAACTCCCCTTCCTCTATACTTCTCCGTCTCTTCTGTGGTGATCTCTGTTGGTATTGGGGTTTGTGTTTGACTCTGTTCCTCAAGTTCCAAAAATCCCCTTCCTGAGGGGTTCTGGCTAAGGTCTCGAATCTATTAGAGATAGGTATATGTGACAACCTCCTTGTACTTTTACGGATTTTACTTTGGGCCGTTAAAAACTCGTCAGATCTTGCCCTTCTTTCTGTTCTTATTGGGGTTCTGATATTATCTTGGATATATGGCCTCGACACATGTGGTTCTCTTGTTTTCGTGCTCGAAACCTTAGGACGGTTCCATTCATTAGTGTGATTGGTTGTCCTGTATTCTGTTCTATTTCTAGGCCCATTTTGGAAATTGGGTTCATGGTACCTGTTTCGGATGTTATTTTGATAGTGTCTGACTGAGTGTTGTGTTTTATTTCTATCGCCTTGTCTGTATATGGGCTGTTTTCTATTTCCATATGTGTAAGCTTCATTCTTATTGTAATCAGTCCTATCACGTGTGTATTTTTTCTTTTTAATTTGGATTGTATCTTTTTCTACTTTTTCTAGGGTGTGTTGTAAATTTTCGGTGATTTTCCTATATTTCTCGGAATTAGTGTGATTTAATAAAAAATTTTGTTCCTTATTGATTTCTGCATCAAGTTTTTCCAAATTATACTCTCTTCGCTTAATTAAAGTTCTCATCACAGCTATGCCAATCTTTTTATGGCATATTGGGAGCTCCAGTTTATCCATCATGGGGCGGGCTGGGCGACGGGCCTCGTCACCTATCGCCGTTACATAGATGACCTGTTTTTTATCTGGGAAGGAACAGAAGAATCACTAACCGACTTCATTAATACATTGAACAATAATGATTGGGGCATAGCCCTCACTACGGATTTTAACAAAACGAGAGTGAATTTTTTAGATCTTGACATTTTTATTGAAGATAATAAAATCAAAACTAGCACTCATTTTAAAAAAGTAGATGTGAATAGTTTTATTCACACCACGAGCTGTCATTTTACACCTTGGCTTAAGGGAATCCCCAAATCTCAATTTATCCGGATAAAAAGGAACTGCACTGAGGAAACTAAATTTATTGAACAGTCACATAAATTAGAAGGTAAAATGTTGGAAAAAGGATATAAACAAGATAATCTAACCAAAGATCTCAATCAAGTGATGGCAATTAAGAGAGAAACCCTATTAATAGATAAAGGGATTAATGAGAATAAAGAAAGATTTAATGATAATGGCAACATACCTATATTCTGTAATTACAGTCATGGTAACCGTCATTTAAGAAAAATTATTAATAGACACTGGTCAATCTTAAAGGAAGACCCAGTCCTGTTCACCATTCTACCAGACAAACCCAAGGTGATCTTTAGAGGGGCACCTAACATGAAAAAATTACTAGTAAGGAACCACATCAGAAAACCATGCAGCATAAAGCCAATTGATACTAGGAAAGGTTTCTTTGGTTGTGGAATATGTTTGGCGTGCAGGAACACTGGAAGCAAAAAAAGACATATAGGGAAATTCAAAAGTACTAAAGAAAATGAAGAGTTCAACATAAACAATCTCATCACTTGCCATTCAACCAATGTAGTGTACCTGTTGGAATGTCCATGTGGCCTCAAGTATGTGGGCCGCACAAAACGTAATCTGCATATTAGAATAGAAGAGCATATAAGGAACATTAAGAAGGGATATGAAGGACACAGTGTATCCAATCATTTCAAGACTACACACAACAGCAATCCTCAGGGGCTCATATTTATGGGCATACACAAAACTTTAGGAAATTGGAGAGGCGGTGATTTTAACAAAATTTTAGCTCAAAATGAAATGAGATGGATTTTTAGCCTTGGGACTTTACAACCCAAAGGTTTAAATATAGATTTCGAACTCTGTCATTTCCTTTAATTATCCTTCACATATATTCAACAGTATCATAGTATATCTGTACCATCTGCAATATTATATCTGTACTATCAAAATTTATGCCATTTGGTTTTATGTCCTCTTATAAAATGAAGTCTTGAAATCCAATGGGAGAAGTTTGTTTTGATTGCACTCTCTCATCCAGTAAGTTTTTAATCGACCTCCATTTTGGTAATCCCTTTTATTTTATATTTGAGGGAAATCTCTCTGTTATTGTACCTATCTATCTATTTCACTTTGTTAATATGCATTCCGTTTTTTTTTTTTTTTTTTTTATTAACAATGACATTTGGGAAGATGTTGGAGGGCGGAAGTGATGTCACTTCCGCCAACCACTGCCCTGAATGGGTGCTATACATGACAGCCCCATCCAATCACCAATAGAATTTGTTCTAATCAAGTTTTGTAATTGATTGACAGGCAATTCAGCCAATGAAAGCCTTTTTACCACAGGTGATCAGTTTATAAAAAAATTTGAGAAAGACAGCCCTATTCAACCACCAATAGAATAAGTTTTTTAACTGATTGACAGGCAATTCAGCCAATGCAAGCTTTTCTACCACAGGTGATCAATATAGGAAATTTGAAAAATACAGCACCATCCAACCACCAATAATAATCAAGCTTTTTGATTGATTGACAGGCAATTTAGCCAATGTAAGCTTTTTTACTACAGGTGATCAATATAAGAAATTTGAAAGAGACTCTGACCTTATGATTGGATAATCACACATCCTTTGACCTCAAAGGGAGGATCCGAATCAACTTTAGAGCACTTATAAAGTGGAAGATTCCTGAGGCTACTTCACAGCTACTGAGGAAGCTCATACAAGAGTGAAACGCGTTTAGCTGGAGTTTGGACTTTTATACTTGGACTTTCCATCATTTAGCTTATGTGCTTTTGAGAAGTCTAAATATTGTTTTTATTATTATTTTTTTATCTCTACAATAAATTATTTTTTTATATATTAGTCCATATAGTCCTTTCTAGCCTCCAGGAACACCATGTGGGGAATGCTATCCCAATAAATTAGCACATTGCCAACAAACCTCAGAGCCAGGAATTCAAGGCTCTGTCTAAGGTGAGCATATCTATTACTATCTCACTATATTGTATACACCATCTGTACAATACCACCTATGAGGCTCTCTCTCTCTGTTTGTTCCATATCTTCGGGAGAATATCGTTTGGGATAAAGGGGTGTGTTGCTGCCTCAAGAGCAAGAAGGAGTCACTTACGGAGCCAATAGCTTATAGGCTCCAACCCACGTGAGTGGTTTCAACCAATTGCTACCATTATTCATTTTTTATTTTATTTTTTATTTTATTTTTTATTTATTATTTATTTTTTATTTTTATTTTTTGTAAACCATCTGCACTATATTCTCTCTCTTTGTTGTTTTACTTTGTATGTACATTTGGACACATTGTATCACTATGTTGGAGGGGTGAGTATACCCCCTCATTATTTATATATACATTCAATATAGCGCTCCACTTGCTGGTATATTGTTTATACCTTTTTTTCAAAGTATTTTAAAGGTCTGGGGACATAGTCATAAAGGGGCAATAAAAGTCCATAAGCCACAATGCCATTTCAGTTCTTGTTTTAGCCTGAAGTTTATCCTTGTCATGTCTCCATCACTGGGGGCTGGAACCTGTGACTGCTCCTGTCAATCATGGTCCACCTGTAGATTATCACTGATTAGCCAGGTATAAGACACTGCCTCTCCCTGAGGGCAGTGTCAGTTCATTGACTCTGGTTCTGCTGTTTGGTTCCTGTTTTAGCATCCTGATCCAGTGTTCTTCAGACTGATTTTGGCTTTTGACCTTGGCTTGTTTCTTCAATTTTTCCTGACCTTTGGCTTTCCAAGCCTGTATGGCCTGTACTGCGATTTGGAGTATATCCCTGCACAGCCCCCATGCACAGACTCTCAGGCCAGGTGAATTCTTACCAGACCACCTTGGTCTGTGTTTATTTGCAAGGGTGAGCATATATCTCTGCCTATTGGACTCCCAACTAAGGTAAGCTCTGACAAGTGGGGATTTACTATCGGACGTACCAGGTACTTCCGCAGTTGGTAATGGCCATTTGTCGGACAGACCTGGTGCAGGAAATGGGTTAACCATTAATCACCTGCATTAATGATATTGACATTTCCAAATACATGAATTGCCTGTCTATATCCATGATAAAGTACTCAGATCTAAAGCATCATACGATGAACTGCGTGAGGAGCTATCCTGGGTAACTCTGATTCTTCCACAGTTCTGATTCACATTTTTTTTTTTTTACTTGCGTAGATAGTAAAATATTATTGTATATATTGATGTATACCCTATATACCATAAAGTTAGTATATGAAACACACACACATTGAAACATAGAATGCGACGGACGGCAGATAAGAACCATTCGGCCCAACTAGTCTGCCCAATTATAATTTTTTTTTAACTCTGCATGTAAAAACGACACATTTCCCATAGTGAATGACACACGGTAAACATTAGTGTTATTCATGACAAGAGGTAGTGAAGCCTTGACTTTAAAATGGTTGCAGTAGTGTCTAAATTAAGGACACAGAATAAAGTTAATCCTCTTAAAAGAGCAAGACAAAAAATTGTTATGGTACCCTCAAGGTCACAATTTAAAAAAAAAAAAAAAATGTTTTTGCTTTCATTCATGTGAGGTAGTATGTAGCTCAGGACAGGTGTGTGTGTGTGTGTGTGTATATACAGAGCTGCAGACCATGTAATCTCACAAGATCTGTCAGAGCGTTACCGTGGTAACCCATGGCAATGCTCTGATTGGCCAGTTTTCGCGAGACACATGGTCTGCGGTCAGCCAGGAGGCATACCCAGCGGGCCTCCTCCTGGTGTCGGGTCCTCGGTCACTGACCGAGGACCCTGCACAGTTTGCCATCAGATGGTTTAGGCGGCCGCGAGGCCCCAGCCAGCGTGAGGCCTTAGACGGCCACCTAAACTGCCTAATTAGAGAGCCGCCTCTGATCAGAACAAACAATATTTCCCATATATAACTCCTGTTCTTGGTCTTCCTGGCTTGATTACTGTATCCATGAGATTTATATCACTCCGCAACCTCATGCAAGTTGTATCCTTAAGGTTCTTAGCTCAAATCCTGCTTAGTGTTTTCAGTGTTGGGAAAGGTTGGATGTTATAGATCGGGGCAATAAGAAAGTGAACCCACTCCATTATAAAGGCAATAAAGCATACAAACACTAACTTATTTTTGAAAAATGTGTTTGTTTTTCACTTTCATGTGAGCTTTGTAAGTCCTTCTTCAAAACATTAAAGGGACACTATAGTCACCATGTGGCGGAACCAACCTCACCACTGTCCACTGGAGAGGCCTGGTTACTCACCTGCTCCCTTTAGACTATGGTCCTGCATTTTAAACTTTTATTTTACCGGCAGAAAGGTTTATTCGTGCCTTTCTGTGGACTGTTAAAGCCATGCTACCCCAGATAGCTATGCCATGGAGCTCAGCCGTATACTGAAAGACTGTATGAAAGACTTTGGCTCCATGGCGATTGAACTGTGTGTATGTGATCTGAGCACCATCCGGTAATAATGTGCGCTCAGATCTAAGCTATCTGGGGATAGGTAGAATGTGTATGTTCTATGTGATAAATGTAACTGTATGTAATTTTATGTCTTTTATTGCCCTTTGTCTGCCATGTGGTTAATGGAGTTTTGCCTCTGTCCTGGGAGATAATTGGATTACTTCCCTTAACTTTTTAACTCCTGGATGAAATTGGCTGAATTTTGGTTATGTTTCTATTTAAAGTATGCTGATTCTGAATATGTATGTTTTATGTGAATATGATGCATATTTTTAAAGTTACAGTGTATGTATAAAAAGTGTATTTTTCCTGCCTGTGATAAATTACATTAACCCATTGTGTTCAGTAATTATATCACAGGCAGAGGGGAGGGATTGTATGTTGGTGCTGGGTGTGTTTTACAGTTCTCCTGTAAACGATTGGTTGTATTGTGTCCCACCCTGTGGGATGTCCCCTTGCATGGGGACTTGCATAAAAGCCAGTGTGTGGCCATTACAGTGGAGTTCCTGCTTAACCCTCAAAGTGAAGTGTCGTCTCATTATTGGGGGAGGATTTATTGTATGCTGTTCCAGTTTGACTGCTAGGAGTGTAAACCTATTCGCATGGTTTTTCCTATTCGGCTGTATACAACATTCATATGCTTAAAAGTACTCATATGCTTCTCCGGTTCGGTGATTGTGGTGTCTGCCAGAGTGCTTGGAGTCCTCAGTAAACGCTAGGAGCATCCTTTTAACGGAGGTACCCAGTCAGGGTGCCAGGTGATCCGTTACACACCAAAACAACTTTAGTTTAAAGAAACAGTTTTTGTGTATGGATCATGCCCCTGTAATCTTACAGCTCAATTCGACCATTTAGGAGTTAAATCCCTTTGATTCTGCTTATGCAACCCTACTCACTCCTCCTCTGGCTGTAACTGACACAGCCTGCATGAAAACCAAATGGTTTCATCTTTGTATCTCCTGCTCTGTAAATTGAACTTTAATGACACCCAGGAGGCTCTAGAAGGCTATAACAGAGCAGGAGATATGAAATTCGAAATTAAACACATTATTCCTTAAAGGACATTTAAACATGAGATCTCTTTAGATGAAGTGTTTAGGAAGGCAGTGTAAGTGTCAGGATCTTCTGGATCTTGGAACACACAGACAGAATCACAAACAGAAATATCAGTAATACCAGTCCTTAGAATGGCTGGGTCATACAAATAAACAGTATATCGATACACAAGAGCCAGTCAAAGTAGCAAACAAATCACAAGGAGAACGCGTTATTGGGCTACCAAGAAACCACAACAGGACAACCAGGAATGGGAGAGGTAAGCATATATTGGCCTTACTTAACAGTGATTGGTTGAATTCTGTTTAGAAGTAACCACTATTCTTTGGATGGTATATGACCCTCCTAAACTGACCCCTGATGTCATTGATATGCACCGAATCACGTAGGTCATTCGGCCGCATATATAAACATGCTGCATGCAAGCAGGCCGCGTCCGTCGGCTGAAAGCCTGACAGTAAGTCACATGCAGAGAGATGTGACCAGGGCTGTAGTAATAAAGTGATTTAACTCTTAAATGACACATCTTTGAACAGTCAGACTGAAGAGACATGATCTATACACCAAAACTGTTACATTAAGCTAAAGTTTTGTTTTTTTATGTCTATATTGACCCTTTAAACTTTTTTTTTTTTTTCTTTTATGTGGTTGGCGTTGTTACATTTGTGCGAGTATTTAATCCTGACCACGATGGTGCCTTCTCATTGCTTAACCTAATAATTCCTGTCCAAACATCTCAAGTGCCAAATCATCAATTTCTCTAGCTTTTTTTTTTTTTTTTAGACAAACCTCTTAATCACATCACACATTTTCTCACCGAGCACACAGTCCACCACATGGCATGTACCAATACTATCATACTAAATGAAATATTGTGATACATTTTTCTCCAGTATGCTTTATTTCTAAAATTTCCAACAAAAGCAAAAATCTAACTAATGGTACCAAAACTAATGACCACATTATTTACCTAATAACACAGTTAGCCTTTTTCCTTGTTTACTATAGAAACCACATTCATAGATTGAGTGACAGGCTCCAGTTAATTAAATAAACCCACCAGTGTCCAGCCCTCCGAATATCCCTATAGTTGGTGTAACCATCTCACATTGCAAAGCTTGAACTACTATAATGAACAGATCGCTCTCGACCATGAAAATCAACTGCATTGGTTATGAGTTCATCCTACTCTTCACAAAGAGTCATTTCTTCCTCAGTTGATTGGAGATCATGCTGTCATGACTCTGAATTGCAGTAGAGTAAAGCCCAGTTCTTTGGAAGGGACACAAATCAAATTCCAGTTCATTAGATTATTTAAGAAAAAGACACATCCACTCTGCAATATTTTCAGCGATTGAAAAAATAGTTTTATGCTTATGAAGAAAACACAAGGTTGAAGGGTATTTATAAGGTAGAGAGTGGGGACTAGGCAGTGGCCTTCTCCCGTGATGGAGATATTACAAAGACTAAGCACAAAGGAAAAAAAAAACTAAACAGTAACAACCATAAAATCAGATGAAGGTACAATATCAGTTATACAGTTTGTGCAGACTTTAGTCTGGATGAGACAGTAAGAAGTAACATGTATCAAGTTGTTTTATATTGCTACCATTTCAGTTTGAGTGGATTTCAAGAAATAGCATCTGGCCTTTCTCAGGAGTTTAATGAACGTTGTGCGGAGTTTAGAATTTCCAAACACAATAAACACGGAATGTATGGACGGGTAAGCTCCAACCACAGAAAAGCAGAATAGAGCAACAAGCTGATCAGTTGCACCTCCTAACACATAGGTATTAAAGCCCACCATCGAAAATAGATAAAAAAGGTAGAACCATCCCATAAACTGTATTGCTCCATAATGAGCTTTCAGCGATGGTTTTCTAAAACTCATTTTACATTGACTCTTCATTCTCTGTGTATGATTCCACAAAGAACCCACCATCAGCCTAATCCCTATGCAAAAAATGATAAAGGGTGGGATGGTGCCCGAGGTGCAAGTTGCGCTAAAGATGATCTGTTGTGTTTTGGAGAAGGTAAATTCTGTAGTGTTATTGGTGGATTGTTGAAGGGGAAAGTTCATATCAGGTTTTTGAATGATGCAGGCAAGAATTATACTGGGTACTATTGATATTACAGTACTGGCACCCAACAAGAAGGGGATCCATCTGTCGAAATGCCTTTTAAAAATGATGAAGATGCTCCAGTTAATATTAACAATTCGGACACAGTATAAGGTGCAAAGCCAGGTGGCAAACCAGAGACTTGTATTGTTAAGGAAAATCACAATTACAAAGAAAATAATAAAATGTGAACCTGAATATGCCAAACCATTAGACAAGATAAAAAGGCAGACAAAGAAGAATAACCACTGATATAAAAAGCGAGATATGCCAAGACAGGTCAAAATTAAATCACAAGAACTTAGAGTTCCATATCGTAAAAGATTCCCGATGTTTACAACGACCATAAAGCCATTCACCAAGCTTCCGATAAGGGTTTCCAGTGATATGATACTAAGAGGCAATATTCTCTCACCTTCAAGGATTATTACACTTTTAGACATTGCTTGGAGTTCTAATTTAATAGTATTTGATTCAGTATTTCTTATCTGCCTCTTTCCTGTTCCTGTTTTCAATATACAGCCTGCTGGAGTATCGTTCTTTCTCTTTCTGACTCTTTATTCTATCAATCTGCTGTGCAAATTCAAATGAGAGAGTTTTTATTTTCATTCACAATAAGCATTTGAGTGATGTAACCTGTAAGGTATATACATGCAAAACCAATGTTTACATTTCAAACTTTGCATTTCTCAGACTGGAATAATGTTAACCAACTAAATACCAATAGATTAAAGGAAAATCATTAACATTTTGTATTACTATATATATATAAAAATATCTCATGTATTTAAGCATCTGTGTAATATTTTGCAATGTACATATACATGGTGGGCCAAAATCCAGAGTATGTTTTGGGGGGCAAATAACTTAAAATTACTTAAAGGACCACTATAGTGCCAGGAAAACATACTCGTAAAACACCTCAGGATCCCCCTCCCGCTGGGCTCTGGGGAGAGGAAGGGGTTAAACTTACCTCTTTCTCCAGCGCTGGGCGGGGAGCTCTCCTCCTCCTCTCCTCCCTCTTCTCCTCCTCTTCGGCTGAATACGCACGGCGCATGATTTTCACAGTGAGAAGCACGCAAGCGCCTCTAGCGGCTGTCAAGAGACAGCCACTGGAGGCTGGATTAACCCATTTATAAACATAGCAGTTTCTCTGAAACTGCTATGCTTATTAAAAAAAAAAAAAAAAAAAAAAAAGGGGTTAACCCTAGCTGGACCTGGCACCCAGACCACTTCATTGAGCTGAAGTGGTCTGGGTGCCTATAGTGGTCCTTTAATTTCACCTTTTTGTTGTTGCAGGTAGATATATTAACTAAGCTTTGGGAGATTCATCATGGATAATTTCACAAAGGAACAACATGTAAAAATAGTGGAATTTTATTGGTGTGAGATGTGATTGAAATTTTTTGTCCTGTAGTGGAAAATCATACTGAAACGTGGTTTCAACATGACGGGGAAAGTGCCTATACAGCCAGGGCCATAACGAACCTCTTGAGACAACTTTTCGGCTAGCGGATATTTTCAAGAAATTCCCATATTATTTGGCCGCCACGTTCGCCTGACCGTTCAGCTCCCAATTACTTCCTGTGGGGATATCTGAAGAAGTGGCTCTATGTGAACAAACAGCGTACACTAAAGCGCAATTAGAATATCCATGTTGAAATTTCAGCGCTGAAGCCGTGAAATGGGACTATCTAAACACTGACCAGAGATAAGGTATCTTCTTACAAGAAACCTAAGTGTTTAGAACAAGGGAGCGTTGAAAGAGCCCAGCCCGCATGTATATAACGGATAGAGAGAGACAAAAAGTGCACTCACAGGTGTTTTGCAATAATCCTTTTATTGTGTAAACAACAAATACATTTTGGTTCTGTTGATGTTAGAGTCCACACTATACTAACTATGTAATTATGTTTAATCATTTACAAATAGTAACATGTTAACAGTATTGAATATTCATAGATATCATTTTAATGAATACATTTCAATATTATCAAACTAATAGCTGAATGTGTGTAAACAACATAGATATATCACACGTTACATATTACTAATAGCACAGGCCTATTCGCTCCATACAATACGAAAACCAGACTTTAAATTTCACTTTTTCAATTTAACGTGATTCCTATAAGAACCCACTGTAAGAGAGAGCTGAACCAAAGTCCAAATGCATCAAAAATAAAAAGTAGACTGCAAGTCTAACAAAATCTTTTAAAGTTTGACAGTTAGCTTGATAGATGCATTATGAGACACCTAATCCCATTAGTCACTTTAAATTAGTGAGGTAAAGACATTTAAGATAAAAAACAAAGAAACACACCCTGGACACACTTAGCACTCTATCTTTCACAACTGACTCTTTCAAACTGAACTTCTGGGACTTAGTTAAAAAGCTTTCCTAGTCACCATTTGTGGGATTATATCTCCAAGCCTAAAGAAAGCTGGTAAATATGATGGTTTCATTTAAATGAATTACTTTTTACTAAAAGCAGAAATATACCTGGAGTATTAAAGTTTTGAAATCCTATTTAGGTGATGGGTTTGTGTATCATTCAAAATTCAATCTGCAGTTGAGTAAGAATTGTGCATTATATCGCTGGTAATTTGCCAAGTTTAGCATATTAAGCTATTATCCAGAGATATTGACCTATCTGAATCTAGAGATAGTTAATCTTTAATCAGAGAAGTTAACCAACTGCAGTGCAGCTTACTTGGTAAGATTTTTTTGGTCACTGGATGGAAAGTTAAATTGACTATTTGTGTGAGAAACATTATATCTTTTAGTTGTAATATTAAAGTGTTTAGCCAGCAGCAAGTTAGTTCATTCTCTGTGTGATTCTAGCAAACTGACAGTATCTAAGGTTTTGCAATTTGAAGCTGTGTTCCGTTCTGTGTGAAGAAATTCTAAAACGCTAAAAGGTTTCCTATAACATTGTTGAATAAGTGTTAATTCAATTATAGAGGAATTATTTGTAACTTTGCATGTAACTCCTTTATTAAATCTACTCCCGTTACTGGATATGTTGCTGTTAAGCTATCTTTTTTTTTTTTTTAATTCTTTATTTTATATGTGCGCACATTAACAAATTAGCGTGCAGAGCCACTACAGCAATTACAGGCATTTCATAGCATTCCCAGGTATGGCAGTTAATATAGCACATTTTGTGTACCTAGTACATAATAGCATGAGATTAACAGGATTATGGCTCTTACAGCATCATAAGCAGATATATATAAAGCAAAGTCGTTGCCTTTCTTTAACCCCTTAGCGACCGAGGACGGTTCAGGACCGTCATCTGCATTTTTGCCTTGAGGACCGATGACAGTCCTGAACCGTCCTAACGGTCTCCGTTACTTACCTGATCACCGTCGTTCCCCCGGCGGCGATCAGCGTGGCTCCGGTTGTGGGGAGAATGCCTGCAGCCCAGACAGTCTCCCCACACTGAATTAGGACCCCTGTGGCCATGTGATCGCTTAACACAGCGATCACATGGTCACAATAGGTGTCCATGTGTCTACCTGCAGGGGGACTGTCTGTGCTGACAGGCAGTCTCCCTGCTAGTGTAAAAAAATAAAAATAAAAAAATAAAGTTAGTGTTAATAAAAAAAAAAAAATTATTATATATGTGTATATATGATATATAGACATATATTATATATATATAATATATGTCTATATATCATATATAATACCATACTAAGTGTATTTTTATATTAATATGTACTTATATTAATATAAAAATACACTTATAATTAAATTACACACGTGTATATATATAATATATATATAATAACTATATATATTGTGTATGTGTATATATATATATTATTACAAAATATAAATAATAAGTAATTTAAATTAAATAAAAAAATTTAGAATAAAAAATAAAAAAAATATCTATATGAAATTTTATTCTAACTGTATTTTAAAATTAATATATATTTATATCAAAATACACTTAGAATGAATTTGTATATATATCTATGTATATAAAAATAAATAAAAATAAGAAATATACATATGTCCATATACAAAATTACATAAATAATTATATAAATATACACGTAGACTTCAAATATATAAATATGTATATATATTTAAATTCTACGTGCGTATTTATGTAATAGTTTTACATAATTCAGTAATTTTATTGATTGCAATTTAAGGGACCTGCCTGCCAACCCAGGCTGAAATTCCAGAGAATTGAATTTGCTAGCACTGTTTTTTACCCTGTAACGTTCTACGACACCCTAAAACCTGTACATGGGGGGTACTGTTTTACTCGGGAGACTTCGCTGAACACAAATATTAGTGATTGAAAACAGTAAAACATATCACAGCGATGATATTGTCAGTGAAAGTGACTTTTTTTGCATTTTTCACACACAAACAGCACTTTTACTGATGATATAATTGTTGTGATACGTTTTCCAGTTTTTTAAACACTAATATTTGTGTTCAGCGATGTCTCCCGAGTAAAACAGTACCCCCCATGTACAGGTTTTATAGTATTTTTGAAAGTTACAGGGTCAAATATTTTTACATTGAAAATGGCCAGGTTGGTTACGTTGCCTTTGAGAGCGTATGGTAGCCCAGGAATGAGAATTACCCCCATGATGGCATACCATTTGCAAAAGAAGACAACCCAAGGTATTGCAAATGGGGTATGTCCAGTCTTTTTTAGTAACCACTTGGTCACAAACACTGGCCAAAATTAGCGTTCAATTTAGTTTTTTTACTTTTTCACACACAAACAAATATGAATGCTTACTTTGGCCAGTGTTTTCGACTAAGTGGCTACTAAAAAAGACTGGACATACCCCATATTGAATACCCTGGGTTGTCTACTTTAAAAAAAAAATATGTACATGTGGGGTGTTATTCAGAGATTTATGACAGATAATAGTGTTACAATGTCACTATTGATAAATTTAAAAAAATTTTGTTTTGAAACCGCAATATTCTACTTGTACCTATAGCCCTATAACATGCAAAAAAAGCAAAAAAGCACATAAACACTGGGTATTTTTAAACTCAGGACAAAATTTTGAATCTATTTAGCAGTTTTTTTAATTCACTTTTGTAGATGAGTAAAAGATTTTTCAAGTAAAAGTCAAAAAACATGTATTTTTTTTTTAAATTTTTCATCATTTTTTTATTTTTTTTAAATTAAAATACATGAGATTATATAAATAATGGTATGTAAAGAAAGCCCCTTTTGTCCTGAAAAAAACGATATATAATTTGTATGGGAACAGTAAATGAGAGAGCGGAAAATTCCAGCCAAACACAAACACCACAAAAGTGTAAAAATATGCCTGGTCGCAAATGTACAACATCGCAAAAACAGTCCAGTCCTTAAGGGGTTAAAATAGTACAGGAACATCCCTGTATAGGCGTAATACACGTGCACATTGGAGCTACGTGTCAAACCAAAGTTAGCGCAATATCCCTAGCCTAGGTACCCTATTCCCTTAATTCACATCCCAGGAGATAAGTAGGATGCTCCATCACCTGTTTTAGGTGCATCATAAGCAGTACCATACTAAGTTCGGCACCTTACCCTACGAGAGAGGGTCATGGTGGCGAACCAAAGGAGAGTTTGAGAAACAAGAATAGAGTAGAGGAAAGAAAAGAGTAAGTAAGTAAGTAAGTCGGGGCAATGAGACGCCAAGGAGAAGGCCGCGGGGGAGGGGGAGCCAGGGAAAGGGGCAGGCCGCGGGACACGTCCACCCCTCCAAAGCTCCTCCGCACCACCTAAGCCCCCAGTGGGCTCCCATCCCATGGCTCCCATACCTTACTGTTAAGCTATCTTTAATTGTGGTTATTGTGTCATAACTGTTGCCTTATTTTGTATACTTATTGTTACCTAAATATTCACTGATATTGTCGCGCATGCTACTTATTATTATTTGTCACAATAAATTATATTTTTCTAATCAGTTGCAATTAATGGGTGAGTGACAAAATACTGTGTTTTAGTATCCCAGTTAATTCCCTTGTGGCTCATTGAACGTCAACGAAACCACAGACTTAAGTGCTCTCCCGGTAATGCCGCCGTTCGTATAATCGAACAACACATGCTGGAGAAAACGGTGGCTGTTTTGTCGCACAAGAACAGACAGTGGGACTTGGTTGTCGAGTGTCTGGAACTATAAGTCGGACACTCGACCTCACGAACACCAGTGATTTTACACGAACGCCTGTTTCTTTTCCTGACAGACATAGTTACATAGTTACATAGCTGAAAAGAGACTTGCGTCCATAAAGTTCAGCCTTCCTCACAAATGTTGTTGCTGTTGATCCAAAAGAAGGCAAAAAACCTGGTCTGAAGCACTTCCAATTTTGCCACAAACTAGGAAAAAATTCTTGACCCCAAAATAGCAGTCAGATGTCTCCTTGGATCAAGCAGCTATTACCCCACTAATTAGAAATTATATCCCTGTATGTTATGTTTTTGTAAGTATTTATCCAATTTCAGTTTAAACATCTGTATGGATAAAACCACCTCTTCAGGCAGAGAATTCCATATCCTTATTGTTCTTACTGTAAAAAAAACTTTTGCCTTAGATGAAATCTCCTTTCTTCCAGCCTAAATGTGTGACCTCGTGTCCTATGTATAGCCCTGTTTATGAATAGGTTTCCAGATAAAGGTTTGTACTGGCCCCAAATATATTTGTATAACGTTATCATATCCCCTCTCAGGCACCGTTTTTCCAAACTAAACAGATTTAATTTTTTTAACCTTTCTTCATAACTAAAATGCTCCATTCCTTTTATCAATTTTGTAGCTCGTCTCTGGACCCTCTCCAGTGCCATGATATCCTTCTTTAGAACAGGCACCCAAAATTGCACATGAGAGTTCTGTTCAGTAGGATTGTACACATGAACTAGGTGAACAATCGCTACCTATGAGCCAGGAGCACCGTTCAACATTTTGTTCGTTTCTGAACTCCTGAAAGTGACCGACTGCTACCACTTTTTTTCTGGAACTAATTTGGGCAGGGGCAGACGCCACGTGTAGTGATTTGGCTGTGTTCGTGGGATCTGAGCACTATTTGGACAACTTGGGTGCTCAGATCCAGTCTATCCGGGGATATAATGATTGTGGGGTTCAGATGTTATGTGTATTTCTAATTGTAACGGACCGTTTCAGCACACAAGGGGTTAAAAACCGTTTAGGCGATCGTCCCCCTTTCCAGAGATGCGGGCACAGCTACTGCAGAACACCAAACTCCCGAACAGGAAACCATACGAATGCTGTAAACAGCCAAATAGGAAAAACCATACGAATAGGTTTACACTCCTAGCAGTCAAACTGGAACAGCATACAATAAATCCCCCCCCAAGAACGAGACAAAGCTCTGTGTTGAGGGTCAAGCAGTGAACAGTCAGAGCTGTGGGTTTATTGTGCTTATGTACACATTTTTACACATTAGTACCACCCACAGGGTTTTGGAACACAACCAATAAACACATACAATACACTCAGACACTCCCACACAAATTCCTCCCCTCTGCCTGTGATACAATTACCTTACACAATGGGTAATGTAATTTAGCACAAGCACAGAAAAACAATTTTTCCACATTATTCATAACTTGAAAAGAATGCATTACAATCAGATAAACTTACATTTTCTGAATCAGCATACTCCAAATACAAACATACGTCAAAATCATACAAATTGGTCCAGTGGTTCAAAAGATAGATCGTAGTCCTTTGTGACCACAGGAAGCATGCCTTTTCTGCCCAAAAACCAGTCCCACAGAGTCTTCTATCCTGGAGATAATTAGAAGTAATCCAATTATCTCCAAAGACAGAGGCAAAACTCCATTGAACACATGGCAGCAAAAGACAGTAAAATACAATAAAATACACAAGGTTACATTTATGACATAAAATACAGACATGCAACATATGCCCAGATAGCTTAGGTCTAAGCGCACATTATTACTGAATGGCGCTCAGAGCACACACATATAGTTCAATTGCCATGGAGCCAAAGTCTTTCCCATAGTCTTTCATTATACGAATGGGCTCCATGACATAGCTATCTGGGGTATCACCACTCAAACAGGGCAAGCACCAAATGACCCGGCTTTCGTGTCTTCGCAGGGGAAAATCAAGCCTTTTAACATGGGGCCATAATCCCAAGGCAACAGGCGAGCAACCAGGCTTCTCCAATGCAATGTGGCGAGATTGCTCTCGTCACACTAATATTTTATGTTTTATACTTTGTAACTCTACTGCCTGGGAGATAATTAGTTTAATCAAAGTACACAAAATTATCTCCCAGACACAGAGACTCTGGGGCATGTTGTGGGTGTGTTTTACCATGTCTTTGCTTGAGACCCCATGCTGGGGGTCTGTGCATATAAGTGGGCCATCTGGCCATAATAAAACATTACAGTTTATTAAGTCTCGACAGATGTTTGGGAACGGCGAACTGATTGATTTTCAAAAAAAATTTCCCACGACCTTAGGATTTTGTGTATGAATGAGCGTACTATGCGAACAGACTATAATCACTTAAGCCTTTAGCATTTTGGGAGTATACGAATGGAGTATATGAAATACAAGGAGCTTGTTACATTTGGTGGCAAGTGACGGGATCTAATAATGTTTGAATGGAACTCCAGTGAGGAAGAGCAGTGATTGGCCCAGCAGTACGAAAGCCTCAAGCAAACAACACTAACAGATCTGCTGAAAGCTCAAGTTCGGTTGGCAAGTAACAAAAGGAAATCAGCAATCGCAGCCGAACTGATGGAGGGCAACCAAGCCAGCAATGCAGCGGGAAGTGGCAGAGTTCCAAAGAGACGTGATATGACGGCTCTGTATGCTGGGACCAAATTCCCCACAGGAGCTGATTGTCCAAATTATGGAGCAAGTTACAGCGACTCAGACAGCACGGCAGTCCAGCATGGACATATACCCAGGAGATGCAGCATCACTATCCAGTAATTGAGGGCAACACAGAAAGGTGACCTATGCTGCTGTAATGATATTGATGTTACAAAGTTTTGGAGTCCAGTAGCCAGATCAGCAATGTTTTCTGCCAGAGGTAGCCACTCGTTACCCAGGTGGTTGAGCCCCTGAGCCTTGAGTGGCCTTCTGGTCTTAAGCAGAGATGGGAGACTGGAACAGAAAGATGATAATCGTAGTGAGGCAAGCCGAGGTCAGTGGGAAGGAGAAGCAGCAAAGTCAAAACAGTCCAAATTCAGCAACAGGAAGGAGAAACAGGAACACGCTTGATTAGAGAGTACAGGAACCACAATAATCTGGCAAAGGTACAGAGACAGGAAGTGGCTTTTATAGGCCAAGAACCAGACACCTGACCAGACACAGCTGAAGAGAGTTGTCACTGATAACCTTGACTCTACAAGCAATGGTATCAGATCTTAGGTAAATTTGCAAAAGGCAGGCTGGTGGACTGGTAAGGAAGAGGTTTAGCACCATGTAAACCAGGGTTCGAAACCCAGCAAAGTCAGTTCTTCACAGCTGCATTTAAAAGCTATGTAGATGCTGGTGTACTGGTAAGGAAGAGGTTTAGCACCATGTAAACCAGGGTTTGAAACCCAGCAGAGTCAGTTCCTCACAGCTGCATTTAAAAGCTTTGTAGATAGAGAGATGTAGATGCTTATTTGCAGGATTTTGGAAGGCAATGTGCCCTGGAACAGACAAATGGGCAGCCATCCTAAGCAGCAAATTGTTTTGGCTGAGGCTTAGACATACACAACTATGAGCGGGTGAAGTATATGTTGTTGACCCAGTAGTATGCTGTGACACCTGAAGCCTCTAGGAGGAAGTTTTGGGGGCTCAGGAAGAATCATAAAGACTCCTTTGCTAAGTGGACTTTCCAGATGCACCGGGCAGCCAAGAACTGGATGCAGGGCTGCCAGGCAACAACTTTGGATGATGCTCTGCAACTGATACTGCTTGAACTATACACCTACAGAGAGCCGGGATTGGGTGAGAGACCGTAAGCCTGGAACCATGGAGGAAGAAGTCAGATTGGCTGATGAATACCAGGATGGCAGAAAAATAGAACCCAGTGGAGGACGGCCCCCCTTCAGGCCGTCCTATGCAGTGACAAACGCAGCACCACCACTGCCCAGATGAGTTCCATTCACGCAGGCAACTACATCAGTATCTTTCTGAAGAACTGGGCATTTGTGCCATAGGTGCAACCAACCTGGGCATTTTATAAATAATTGTCCAAACCGGAAAAGAGGGAACTGGGAATGCACACCTCCTCCGCTAGCTTGGGCGGCAGTCCACTGTTACCAGCAAGAGTTTCCTACACAGCAAAGCAACCCTGAGGAACAGTGGACAGTTGTCCAGGAGGAGGTAAGTCCTGTGGAGGTGACCAATAAGTGACAACCAGGAGCAACAGCAGCAGTGGGTCACTGTAGACAGTCAGGAAGCAAGGGGTCTAAGATACTGGCGCAACCCTCACCTTAGTACAACCGCACAAAGTCAGTCCACAAGCCTGGACCAACAAGACTGTAGCAGTGAGGGGAGCAGGAGGTGCCATCCACAAACTCCCAACCACCCAAATTCACCTCAACTATGGTTTTGGGGCCAAGCATCTGGAGGACGCTATTATGAGTGATCTCCCCACTGAAGTACTGTTGGGGAAAGATCTGGGCCACCTGATGTCACAAAAAGAACCAATGTGTAAGCGCTGTGGGATATAGTGCAGATAGTATGGCAGCGCTTAAACCAACAATGCACACAAAAGTGTGTAAGGAGAAACAATAATTACCAAATAATGTGCGCTAAGGTAATCTGTAAATATAAAAAACAATATATTGTATATTAAACCAATAATCACAAACACACTTGGAGATCTCCCTAATTAATGCATGAACCCACAGACTCATATAATAAACCATAACCACCACTATCAATTCATCCATCATCATACATCCTCTGTTGCTTCTTTCCAATACCAATAAGTGTCGATGTTGTAGATAATTTACTGCAAACCAATTAGTTTGAATGACTATCTGTTCCTGTCCAAATTAAAGATAATAAAGTTGCGTGCACGCAGAAGTAAATTCACACTGAGACACAAAGTTCAGGTTAATGAAAGAACTCCGGAGAAGTTTAATGGCTTCTGACAGAAAATGGGTGCGCAGACCCTTTTAAAGGCATTATTACATCATTGAAGAAAATCAAGATAACAGCAAACAGACACTATTGATTGGTCCAGGTGTTAAGTGGTTAGTTAGGTACCCTCCTATCAAGAGGTGATGTCATCCTTGACACGGGAGTGGACACAAGGTTAGTTTCTCAAGGTTAGGTTTCAAGGCTTTTAGTAAATACACATTTTATCAAAGCTATTTCTTGCTGACATGCAAATTCTATGTTCTATAGACAGGGCTTTCTTGTAAAACTATGGGGGCCTCTTAGATGTATAGCAAGAGGATTTAAAGGGGCCTTACAGATTTATAGAGGCCTAATAATTCTACAACATCGAGATCACCTCATCCAACCTCATATAGCATCTCCTTTGAGGCACCTCCAGCAATATTTACATACATGGACGTCATCAGAGGGGTGGACCCGGAAGTGGATCACGTGATCGGATCAAAACCAGGAAGGGATTTGCATTCTATACTACTTTACATGCTTTTATGTGGGTGACTCTGCGAGTCTATACCCACTACATCCCAATATAATTGAACTACCAGTGGATACACCTTTTGGAACGATTGCCAGTGTGGGGATATCCCCTCTCCAAAGGAGCCTTGCAAACCCAAAGCCAGGGGTTATAGGGCTCTGGGATATGTGAGTTTTTTTCCCTTAGATTTCTTCTTTTTCACATCATTGTTTATTTAGATTGTCTGCACTATTATTTGTTTGTTTTTCACCTGATGTCACATTTCACTGCTCCTGGCCCAGAGGAGACCTTACACGTGACCACAAGACTTAAATTCCGCAGGAGAGAGCCAACGCACTCCGAGGAGCCTATGTCCCAACCCTAGCAAGAACCCCACCCCGTACTGAGGTACCCCCCACGGATTTGAAAGTGAACAGAGGGCTGACCCCACTCTAGAAAAGTATAGAAAACAGGCAGGGTCACCCCAAGGAGATATAAAGCAGGAGAGGTTTGAGTGGGAGAAGGAGTTGTTGTACAGAGTTACAGGGGGAAGAGGGAACGGAGCAGCGCAAGTGGCTAAAAGACAGCTGGTAGTGCCCCGCAAATATCGGGCTGAGATACTTAAGCTTAGCCATGACATTCCCCTAGAAGGACATCTAGTTATCCAGAAAACTAAGGACCAGTTAACCCAGACCTTTTTTAGCCAGGGATCACCAGGGACCTGCAGAATTACCAAAAGATAGGAAAGAGGGGTGGCCATCCAAAGGCCAAGTTGTACCCATTACACATAATTGAGGAACCTTTCCACTGAGTAGCGGTGGACTTGATAGGACCCCTCTGTAAGCCCAGCAAGAAATCCATTCTTACCGTGGTAGACTACGCTACTTGGTATCCAGAAGCCATAGCCCTCCCTAATGTAGAGGCAGAAACCGTAGCTGAGGCCCTAGTTAAAATTTCATCTCCCCTCTGGAGATCTTGTCTCACCTGGGGACCCAATATATGGCAATTGTGGCAGAGTTGCAGAGTAAAACCCCTGTTTAGTTTGCTCTACCATCCCCATACGAACTAACTCTGTGAACGTTTTAATAGTACGCTCAAACAGATGCTCAAAACATTCACAGCCGCCTTTTGGAACTGGGTAAGGTTCCTTTCCCACCTCCTGTTTGCCTACTGTGAAGTGCCCCAGTAGTCTACAGGGTTCTCCCCCTTTGAACTCCTATACGGGAGAAAAGTACGGGGACCCCTGGACTTCATACAGGAGCACTGGGAGGGTGACACAGGAGAGGGAAGGATCCCTATTGGACCCTATGTCCTGAAAAGTACAGGGACCCCTGGGATCCCTATTGGACCCTATGTCCTGAAAAGTACAGGGATCCCTGGACCTTATACGGGAGCACTGGGAGGGTGACACAGGAGAGTGCTCCCTATGTCCTGTAGCTGAAGGACCTCCTGCAGGCTCTCACTGACTCTGAGAGCCTGCAGGAGGTCCTGAGAATCCTGAGAATCTACCGGCGGCTCAGCGATGCCAGAAGTGATGGTATGGAGTGCCCGAGATAAGGTTCTAGAAACAGGACAGAAGGTATTAGCTCTGAAGCCAACCAAAAAGGACAAGCTTCAGGCCGCCTTGCAGGGACCCTTCTGGGTAGTGGAGCACATAGGGAAATGTTCAGATGAAAGGATACGACGATCCTTGTGAACATGTTAAAACCCTATTTTGAGAGGACAGAGGACATGGCCACGGTATGTGCCCTTACCTGACCTGCTCGCTCCATCCCTGGGCAGTGTAGAGCAGGTCAGCCTAGGGGAAAAGCTAACCCCCCTAGAAAAGGCAGAGGCCACCCAGCTGCTCCAAGGATACCTTGGTAATGTTCTCTTCCCTACCCGGGTGCACCTCCGCCGTGGTCCACTGAGTAGAGACGCAGGGAGAAACCCCACTATGGCAACAACCTTACCGTATCCCTGAAGCAGTTAGGAAAAACATACTGAAAGAAATTCAGGACATGTTAAGCATAGGGGTCATAGAGCCGTCTCAGAGCCCCTGGTCCTCTCCGGTAGTGCTGGTACCTAAGTGAGATGATACGACTCACTTCTGTATCGACTAGCTGTGTTCTCAGTGCAGAGTGATCCCTTGAATATCTTTCGCAAGCACCCACAGCATCAGACCTGTCTACCGTCACCTTGCTCATTGAGGTGCCACGTGATAGGTGCCTGCTCTGGGAAGGGGTGTGTTCTGTGCACCTCCTGTCACCTAGGACACATTGTCCCTCTGCCCTCCCACCCATTAGTAGACCACTGCTGGTGCTTACTGGCCCCTATCTTTTATTTCTGGGAAATTTTTATTGTAAATATATTTTATGTAAGTTCCATTGTTTTTCTGCAGACAGACCTGTGGTGATTTGGAGAAATATATAATATGAGTAGTTTATACATTTATTATTTTTTAATAAATTCACATGTGCAAAGAAAGCAGCATATTTATTATACAGACAGATTTTCCTTTTAGGCTCCTCATTCCTTTTCTACTTTATTTTATCAAATAAGTTTGTATTGTTTCATTGATGTTCTATTTTGTTTTAGATGTTGTATAGATGAGAAGCCATTTGTTTGAATTGGGCTGTTTGTCTGTTACATGGAAACTCAGGTTTTCAGAGTCTGTTTAACCATTCACAGTTAATTATCCCACACGTGTTTTGTGGAGGTCCAAAGATATTGTCACTTTTTTCCTCCATTTCCTTCCTTCATCATCTGCTAGATCATCTGCTTCCATCATAACAAGGTTATATTGCAATCTGTCTGATTCAATGGTGGCTGGTGCAGTTTAAAGATGGTGAGTTGCTTGACGTCTCCAGAAATTGCGATCTGGCCCTGTCCCAATGAGGCGCGATGCACTGTTCAGTGCCATTAACCTATAGATACATGTGACGAAGTACCCACTTGTTCTTGGAGAGGACTAATGGCCAGCCTTTTGCCTTGTGACTATGGCCCCTAGGAGTTATTACCATTTAAACACCTTTATTTATGGCTCTTGTACTTTGGAGACTGTTTCTGGCCCTTTAAATTGTATTGCTACAATTCTTCACTTTTGAAGTGGCACTTTGGATGCTGCCGAAGTAGCCAAAGTTGCCGCCATTCAACAAACGAACACGTGGCGGCGGCCATTTTAATTCATTCAAATGCGTTCAGCGGTGTTTGGTCGTCGAGTTCATGGAACTGCAATTGGATATGCGACACCATGAACACCGCTGAACATTTACCTTCTATGTGACTTTGGCGCTTCAACAGTAGTCGAACAGCATTTGACTATACGAACGCCACATTAACTTTGCCTATTTGCATGAACGGCCTCCGTTCTTTCCCACACAGTCCTGGAGGACAGAGGCTGATCCAGAGTGGAAGGAAGACGGCGAGACAGCGGTTGTGGAGTCTGGTGCTTATGGTCCTCAGCGTCAGCTAGGAAGCGTCCGTCAACGGAAGGTACTCGGTCGGAGTATAGGTGATCTGTTATAATACAAATATTTAGGAAACAAAAAACACTTTAAAAAAGGTCCTATTAAATCACCTGATATGCTGTTAATCAATGATATTCCTTAAAGATAGGGCAATTTTATTTAATCAACAACTAGGAGAGGCACCTCTCCACCAACCAGTGGCTACATACCAGGGTCGCGGCTGCGACCGCGCCCGGCCCACCAGGGGGCCCGGCCGCCCCTGCGACCCGGTATGTAGCCACAGGGCCAGCCTCTTCCCCTGGGGGGCCCAGGAGCCGACCACCCCAGGCCCCCCCGAGGATACCGCAATGATACCGAAGCGGAAGATGGCGCCGGAAGATGACGTCGGCATCCTTATGCGGCACACGAGGGAGCTGAAGAGGAAGCACTGAGTGCTCCCTCGCGCGCCCGCCTGCCCGACCGGCCACCCGCCCAGGAGCCCAGCAGCACCACTGGACCCCAGGGAATCCCCCCAGCACTCCAAAAGGTAAGGAGGCTGGGGGGATTACATTAAAAAAAAAAAAGTGTGAGTGTTAGAGTGTGTGTGTGTGTCTGCTAGTGAGTGTTAGTGTGTGTGTGTTACAGTGAGTGTTAGTGTGTGTGTCTGCTAGTGAGTGTTAGTGTGTGTGAGTGTTAGTGTGTGTGTCTGCTAGTGAGTTAGTGTGAGTGTTAGTGTGTGTGAGTGTTAGAGTGAGTGTGAGTGTTAGTGTGTGTGTCTGCTAGTGAGTGTCAGTGAGTGTGTTACTGTGTGTCTTACTGAGTGTGTGTGTTAGTGAGTCTGTTTGATGTCTGTTAGTGAGTGTGTGTTTGTCAATGAGAGTGTATGTTTTGTAAGTGAGTGTGTATGTATGTCTGTCGCTGACTGTGTCTCTGTCAGTAAATGTGTGTGTCTGTTAGCTAGTGTGTATGCGTCTGTAAGTGTGAGTTTGTGTGTGTCTTCAGCACTTACCTTTCTCCAGCCGGACTCCCTTGGCGCTGGGGATCCCTCAGCCTCTCAGCTCCGAATGCGACCCACGCATTCAAACCGCCCATAGGAGCATTACTCAATGCTTTCCTATGGACGTTCAGTGTGCTCCTCTAGCGGCTGTCAGTGAGACAGCCACTAGAGGCTGGATTAACCCTCAGTGAAACATAGCAGTTTCTCTGAAACTGCTATGTTTTCAGCTGCAGGGTTAAAACTAGAGGGACCTGACACCCAGACAACTTCATTGAGCTTTGATGTGATCTGTGTTGTAGTGGTCCTTTAAAGGTGCCCCCACCCTCAGGGTCCCACTCCCGTCCAGCTCTGGAAGGGGGAAAAAGGGTTAAACTTACCTTTTTCCAGCGCTGGTCGGGGAGCTCTCCTCCTCCGATCCTCCTCCTGGGCTGAATGCGCACGCGCGGCAAGAGCTGCGCGTGCATTCAGCCGGGTCACATAGGAAAGCATTCATAATGCTTTCCTATGGACGCTGGCGTGCTCTCACTGTGAAAATCACAGTGAGAAGCACGCAAGCGCCTCTAGTGGCTGTCACTGAGACAGCCACTAGAGGAAATAGGGGAAGGCTTAACCCATTCATAAACATAGCAGTTTCTCTGAAACTGTTATGTTTATAAAAAAATGGGTTAACCCTAGAGGGACCTGGCACCCAGACCACTTCATTAAGCTGAAGTGGTCTGGGTGCCTAGAGTGGTCCTTAAGTGTGTGTGCATCTGCATGCACTGGCGCATATACCATGGTCGCAGGGGGTCTAGGGGTCGCATCTGTAACCCCTAAGCACCAGGTGCCTAAATTACCATGTGTTGGGCGTTCGCGACGCCAAGAGGGGATCAATTTTCGCACCGGGGCCCCATGGGTCAGGTGTACGCCACTGCCACCAACCCTATTGTCCGGCCACCAATGGACTGATTCTCTTTCATCCTGAGTGACTATCCTTCCTACGCTGCTCTTATCCCCATTCATTTTACATTTACCTTTGTCTTTCTTATGGATTTCAAGCTAAAAGGCATCTCTTATGTATAATAATAAGAATAATTTGTATAAATCCTGATCGTCAGCCCCTTTCAATTACCAAACAGACAAAAGGGTCTACATCCATAAAATCTACTGAACATTCACACCAAAAACTCACTTTAAAGTAGATCTGTCACTTTTAAGATATAATCTTTATAAAATACTGATTAGGTCTGCGTTGGAATGTCACTGAAAATCCAACACAATCTAAAATAGAAAATGAGACTGCCACATCGAAACCCACATTCTTGGGGTCAGAAGGCACTCCCAGAATCCCAGTGAAATCACCACGCAATGAGGACCCCTGGAAATGTAAACACTCTTTCTAGGGCAAGTTTCACACCCCTGTAACAGGTATCTATCATAAAAATAGCAATTGCCTACGGTTTCATAGTATAGAGCAGTGATGGCGAACCTTTGTGAGCCCGAGTGCCCAAACCGCAATATATGACAACTTTTTTTTCCCTTAAAGTGCCAACACGGCAGTTAAACCTGAATACTGAGGTTTAAGTTTAGAAAAAAACTACTCGTACAGTTGTCCGAACTAAATACCAACTGTTGCTTTAATAGAAGAACACAGAGAGTTCAATGATACCAATTTTAATTAATGACATAAATAGATAAAATTAAGCTTATATTTATTAGTATCTCCAACAAATGCAATACATACACACCGACTGCTGAATACATGCGCACACACATGCTGAATACACGCACACACACAGACTACTGAATACATACACACACAGTCCGCTGAATACACACACAGTCCGCTGAGTACACACACACATGCTGAATACATGCACACACATGCTGAATACATGCATGCGCACACACAGACTGCTGAATACATGCACACACATGCTGAATACATGCATGCGCACACACAGACTGCTGAATACATGCACACACACAGATTGCTGAATACACGCACACACACAGACTGCTGAATACACATATATTGCATTGAGGGGTGCAGTGCATGTGTTTGTGTGTGGGGTGCTGTGTGTGTGCAAGGGTTGCTGTGTGTGTCTGAGGGTAGCTGTGTGTGTGTGTGAGGGGTGTTTTCTATGGACGCTGGCGCAGAAGCGCCTTTAGCGGCTGTCAATGAGACAGCCACTAGAGGCTGGATTAACCCATTTGTAAACATAGCAGTTTTTCTGAAACTGCTATGTTTACTGCAAAAAGGGTTAAACCTAGATGGACCTGGCGCCCAGACCACTTCATCCATATGTCTAACTGCCTTTTTAAAATCGTGAAGATGTTCCAGTTGATATTAACAATCCGGACACAGTAAAAGGTACAAAGCCAAGTGGAAAACCAGAGACAGGTGTTGTTGAAGAAAACGAGAGTTTAAAAAAAAAAAAAGTAAACATTGCCCATGAAATTGCAATACCGTTACAGTAGAACCATAAGGTAATCCACTGATATAAAAAGCGAGATATGCCAAGACATGTCAAGATTAAATCACAAGAACTTAGAACTCCATATCGTAAAAGATTCCCGATATTTCCACGGACCATGAAGCCATTCACCAGGTTTCCTGTGATATCATACTAACAGGTAATGCTAGCTCACCATCAAATATTGTTAGACTTTCTACTGTTCCGGTAGACATTGCTTGCAGATAGATGTGATACAGTAATGTTTTCTATAATTCTCTATATTTTACTCTTTCCTGCTCATGAATATAGAGTATCTTTCTGTTACACCTCTTACATTTATTTATATGCTGTTTATTTGTATTAAAAAAATTAAGAAATTCAAATTAGAAAACTATTTTCATTTTCATTTGACATTAAAGGACCACTCTAGGCACCCAGACCACTTCAGCTTAATGAAGTGGTCTGGGTGCCAGGTCCAGCTAGGCTTAACCCATTCTTTTATAAACATAGCAGTTTCAGAGAAATGTTTATAAATGGGTTAATCCTTCCTCCAAAGCCTCTAGCGGCTGTCGAATGACGCCCACTTCGACTACTTCGGCTGTTTCCGAAGTGCCACTTCGAGAGTGCAAAACCTTTCCAATAGAGTTTAAAGGGGCAAAAACAGAAACAAATAATGCTTTTAAAGGGCAATACATCCCAGGGGCCATAGTCACAGGGCAAGAGGCTGGCAAGCAGGCCTCTCCAAGTACAAGTGGCGAGGTTACTTTCACCACACCAGGAAAACCTGAAATAAGTTGTTTTTTTTTTTAAAATCATTATATGCCCCTAATTAAAAAATAAAATAAAAATAAAAATATATATATATGTGTGTGTATCTGAGAGTGCAGTTTTTGTGTGAAAAAGTCACTTGCCAAATAAGAGGCCATGTGACCGCTGCACCATATCCTCCACAAACCCAGGAGGGCACAGTGACTCGGAATTGGAAAGAGTGCTTTAAAGAACGATTTGATCAACTTTGCCAAGATTTCTGGAGGCTTCTCAACTTTGCCTATTGAGTCGTAAAACAGATGTGCTGCCTCGGATCACCAACCTTGCGGCATTACCTCACTGACAGACAGACAGACAGACACATAGTGACAGACACACACTCTCAATGATAGACACTCTCACTGATTTAAAACACACTTACTGACAGACACGTTGACATAGACCTTCACTGACAAACACACGCTCAATGACAGACACATAATCTCAGTGATTTGAAGCACACTCACTAACAGACACACACTGTCACTGACAGACACACACAAGCACTGACAGACTAGACAAACACTGACACACACACACTCACTGACAGACACACAATCACTGTCAGACACACACTCACTAAGACACACTCACTCACTGACAAAAAAACACACACTGACAGACACACGTACTGACATATACACACACTCACTGACAGACACACACTCTCTCTGACAGATATACACACTCACTGACTGATAAACACAATGACAGAAACACACTCACTGACACACGCACACAGTGACAAACACACTCACTGACAGACACGCACACACATAGATATTCTTGCATCCCCTCCAGGCATGTATCGGCAGAGTAGGCACCTGCCACCCAGGTAAGCATGTACCTACTCTGCCTGACTTTTTAAAGTATTTTAGCCAGGTCTGTTGCTGGGGCCATAGTCCTGGAGCAGGTCAGACACCCCGTTCACCTGCCCAGTATCAGCCCTGAATCAATAGAAGAAAGATTGAAAAAATCTTACTAAAAAACACTGTTAATAGCCAATCTTGATGTTTCGGTTGCCTCCAGGCTAGCTGAAGGTTGGACCACTTCTGATGTCCTGGTTCCCGATCTTGAAGAGAGAGAGCGCCGCTCCGTCCAGCATACAGCAGAAATCCTGTAAATGTAGATATCCCACTAGCTATAAGTAGAGCCAGTATAACGTCATTCCCTACGACACAAGTCGAGGCTGCTACTTGAAGGTAAGAAGAACTGGTTTAATGGGTACTCATGCACGGCTTTAAATACATATTTTCGTATCCTTGGCCATTGGATCTGGTCAGGGGCTGGTGTAGCTTTTGTGGAGAAAAAGTGACGAACGTCATGTCTTTCGGGGTTGTATGCACGAACGGACAGGGATTTGCGCAAACTCTCGTCTGAAAATAGTACCATGGGTTTGGGGCACACGCCAGGGGCCGGGTGGTTGGTCATTCGAGAGTTAGTTTGACTGTTAGTTCGGTACCCCGTTCGAACTTTTACATATGAACGGTGACCACCCTGATGACAGTCAGTTAGGCTGCGGTTAACCACAAAACCGCAGCTCCTGGGTGGTTGATTGTAGGCACACTCCTCAGGTAAGGTGGTCATCCGTTCGTCAGTTTGTTCAGTGTTTAGAAAGATGAACGGGGTTAATTGGCGGCACACGCCAGGGGCCGGATGGTCGTCCATTCGTACATACGAACAATAATTGTTCGGGTAAAAGAAACAAAAATAATAGCAAGGTAACTAGGATGTAGCAGACAGAGGGGACTTCTGTAACACTTGAATACCCTAGGTTGTCTTCTTTTGCAAATGGTATGCCATGGGAGGGGGAAGGGGGGTAATTCTCATTTCTGGGTTGCCAAATAATGTCAAAGACAGCATAACTAAGCTGGCAAATTTCAATGTGCAAAAATGGAAATGTGTAAGTCTTATATTTGACTGTGTAACTTTCCAAAACACCATAAATCCTGTACATGGGGGGTACTGTTGTTTTTACATCGCAATTTTTTTCTGTGGTTAGATATTTTTTAGAGCAGTAAAATGTATAATTCTGATTATACCATCAATGAAAGGGAAGTTTATTTCGGAAAAATGTAAAAATCAAATATGAACGCTAATGTAATGGAAGGCACCTTGACCTCAGGCTCAAGCTACTAAGATGACCGGATGTCCAGTCTGTTTTTACTTTCATGTTATGCTTTGAAATTTTAGTCTAGTTTTCAGTGTCTGACAAGTAAGCATAAATTCATGACTTTTGACATTCTGTGGTTTCTGCAGAGACGATTGCAGCTTCACCCTCAGCCCCCCTTATATGTCCTAATGTTTTTACATATATAACCATTGAAAAATGCTTAGTTCTCTATATTCCTTTTATGGTACAGTGTGACTTCAAGCATTCTGGTTTTGTCGTGCAAGTCACAAAGCTGTTTTTTTGTTTTTTGTTTTTTTTACAAAGTACTATATAATCTGTAAGTTTAAACAATAAAAATGGAAGTAATCTAAGAATTAAAAACTGCCTGGTCTGATCTGATTACTTTTTCCAAGCAGCTCGAATAGAAGTACAATTTAGTTTTACCTGAACATATCTCTGGGTAAGTTAATATCTGTGTCACTAACTTTGACCAGAGTTTATGACTAAGTTGCTACTAAAAACAACTGGAATTTTCATCCCTGGTTTGACATACAGTCACAAAGGCAATTTAGGCCCAGCAAACCAATCTGGCAAATTTCAATGAGTATAAACTGGAAAGGGGAAAACCCTAAATATGACCCTGTAACTTTCCAAAACCCCATGAAACTTGTACATGGGGTGTACTCTTGTACTCGTGAGACATTGCTGAACACTAGTAAGTGTATTTTATTGCTGTAAAAGCAACAATATTATGACAATCACAGTTAAAATGCCACGCAGAATTAAGAAAATAAGAACATTTCTTAATTTCTCACACTTTTTTAGATTTTATTCATATTAATTTATGTTTCATATATAAATATTTGATGTGAAATGAAAGCCCTGTTTCTCCTGAATAAAGTGATATATAATAAGTGTCGGTGCAGTTAATATGAAAGAGGTGACCTATGGTTGAACAGACAAATAGCTAATGAGACAAACAGAACCTCGCCACTGGCTTTTGGAGGAGCATTCTTGCCAGCCTCCTGCTCCAGGACTATGGCCCCTGCAACAGACCTGGCTAAAATACTTTAAAAAGACTCTGCTCGTGCAATTGGGATAATATAGTTTGGTTCCCGAACAGCCGCACGAACCAGTGACCACCCCGGAGCTTGTTAAACCCTATTAACACTTAGTAACGATTCTAACCGCAGTGTTCTAATTGTCCGTTTGGGTGGCCACTGTTCACATGAACGCAGGCAACGGTGTTTGGTCGTCGAGTTCCCGGAACTATAATTGGACACACAGAACACCGCTGGACTTCCATCATCGCCTGTGTTCGGTTCTATACAATTTAGAAGGGCACTGTTTGGTGGAAGAACATTGACTATGTGTAACGAATTCATCCGCTTATAGTAATGTGCTTGATGGTATTTACTGTCCTGATAGGAATAATTGTGCCCATCTACAGCCATGCGCCCGGATACCTGATAAACCCAGCATGTCTAGGGGCACTGGCTGCTGTGGATCTATGCCACTTTATAGCCCTATGACTGCCTACGTTGAGCATGACATTTTGGGGGTCAAAGGCTGATTACAGCCAATCAGAATAACAGGAGGGGTTATTTAAGCTTACTTTTAGATTCTCTCGTTGCCCTGTAGTGGTTTCTGCCTGATGGTAATCCAAGAGTGCGTTCCTGATCTTTATTATTTTGGTATTTGACTTTGTTCTGACTTTCCTGTTTTTTGGTATCCCTGACTTTTGGCTTTTTCTCATCATTGTGTCCGATTCTGTATCCCTGACCTCGGCAAGTATTCTGACTATCCTTGGATACGTTAAGTCCGGCCATTCTGTGTGCTGGATCAATTTGTAATCCTAACACTATGTTGGGTAGTTTGTTGGTTTTTACAAACCGGACTTTACATAGGACACAAGGTCATGCGTTTAGACTGGAAGAAAGAAGATTTCATCTAAGGCAAAGGAAAGGTTTTTTTTACTGTAAGAACAATCAGGATGTGGAATTCTCTGCCTGAAGAAGTGGTTTTATCAGAGTCCATACAGATGTTCAAACAGCTACTAGATGCATACTTGCAAAAACAGAATATTCCAGGTGTGACGAAGTGCCCTTCGCCACTTGGTCCTGGAGAGGCCTACTTGCCAGCCTCCTCCCCTGTGACTATGACTCTTTCATCTATCTGGCTTTAAAGCCCCTAGTCTACCTTCAGACAGACTATTTATGTGGGCTGCTTTATTTATCCTATGTTTTAGTCACCCTGTACCCATTATAGGTGCAGGGTGTGTGTAATGTAATTGTTTATAGTGTGTGTGTGTGTACTGTGTAATGTATTGCCTGCTCTCTTGTATTGCTGAGGTTTGCTACCAACTAGGTGGGTTTGGCTATGGAGCTGGTCTAGTGCCCTCTGTTGGTAGCAACAGCAATATGCACTACCTGAATTGCAAGACTGGTTCATTTGCATATTCAGGTAGATTTGCATATTGCTAATTCTGCAGGCAGGTGAGATATTTACTGTTAAATATTGTCTCCCCCTACCCCTTTAAAAATGTGCCATTGTGTTGTGATAAGTCACTGTGTGTTGCTTGTAAAAACCATTGGTCACCCAGATCGGGGCTATCAGACGATGTAACTTTTGTGGTTTTTTTGTGTTTAAATGTATTTTTGGGGTTTTATAAAAATGTGTGGCTTTTGTGTCTGGAGATAATAGAGTTTAGTTCAGTTCATGATCCAATTATCTCCCAGGCATAAGGGAGGAATTGTCTCATTTTGTATGGGAGTGTCCTGGACCTGAGAGCCAATGTCATCGCATGTATGTTTGTACTGTAGTCTACTCTCAGGTCCAGGGGGGACCGGGGGAGTGCCTCTTACATGGGGATTGTCATAAAAGGCCAGTTGTGGCTATCAATAAACCAGTTTCAGGTTCCCCTCAACACAGAGCCTCATCTCATGCTTGTAGGGGAAAGCTATACCAGCTATAATCACTAGCTCTTGGGGTTGTTCTTTGGATTGCTATAATCCCTGCTCTTGGGATTGTTTTTTGGATTGCTATAATCCCTGCTCTTGGGATTGTTTTTTGGATTGCTATAATCACTAGCTCTTGGGGTTGTTTTTTGGATTGCTATAATCACTAGCTCTTGGGATTGTTTTTTGGATTGCTATAATCACTAGCTCTTGGGGTTGTTTTTTGGATTGCTATAATCACTAGCTCTTGGGGTTGTTTTTTGGATTGCTATAATCACTAGCTCTTGGGGTTGTTTTTTGGATTGCTATAATCACTAGCTCTTGGGGTTGTTTTTTGGATTGCTATAATCACTAGCTCTTGGGGTTGTTTTTTGGATTGCTATAATCACTAGCTCTTGTAAGAGCTGGAGTAGGAGAGGTCTACCCACTGGAAGCTGGATCCTGGTCAGGCCAAGGATGGTGCTATTTATAGTGTTGCATAATCTGTAATAATGAAACTATATTTAACAATTTGGCAAAGTGTAAACACTACAGAAAGCCACATAAAATGCATATATTTAGTGACAGGATTGTTCTGGTGTTCGCAATACAAACGTGTACTCCTAACAATATAGTGTTAGAATAAATATTTAGTTGTGCAGCCCCCCTCTCTGTAGATTAAATAGGTGACTTAATTTACCTTTTCTTCGCCGCCGTGCCAAAAAAGTCATGTCTTGGGCATCAGTTGACTGGAGATCACGTTGTGGTGGGCATCTCAGTTTTAAATTTCAGTTGGGTATAGCCCAACTCTTTGTAAGGGTGCAAGGTTAAAATTCCAATTCATATGACAAATTAGAACACATCCACTCTACATTAACCCCTTAAGGACGGAGCCAAATGTACACGTGAACGAAACAAAATGTAAACAAAACCTGGAATTTGCGCTACATGTCTGTCCAACCGTAATTCACCTCTTTCATATTAAATACACCCACCCTTATTATATATCATTTTATTCAGGGGAAACAGGGCTTTCATTTAATATCAAATATTTAGCTATAAAACATAATTTAATATGAAAAAAATGGGAGAAAATAAGATTTTTTTGATTTTTTTAGTTCTACATGACATTTTAACTGTCAATGTCATAATACGGTTTGCTTTTACTGCAATAAAATACACATATTTGTATTCAGCAAAGTCTCACGTGTAAAACAGTAACCCCTATGTACAGGTTTTATGGCGTTTTGGGAAGTTACAGGGTCAAATATAGCACATTACATTTGAAATTCGCCAGATAGGTTATGTTGCCTTTGAGACTGTATAGTAGCCCAGGAAAGAAATTTACACCCATAATGGCATATCATTTGTAATAGTAGACAACCCAAGGTATTGCAAATGGGGTATGTCCAGTCTTTTTTAGTAGCCATTTGGTCACAAACAATGGCCAAAGTTAACGTTAGTATTTGTTTGTGTGGGAAAAATGCAAAAAACGCCAATTTTGGCCAGTATTTGTGACTAAGTGGCTACTAAAAAAGACTGGACATACCCCGTTTGCAATACCTTGGGTTGTCTACTATTGCAAATGGTATGCCATCATAGGGGTAATTTTCATTCTTGGGCTACCATAGGGTCTCAAAGGCAACGTAACCAATCTGGCGAATTTTAATGTGAAAAAATGAAACACAAGCCTTATATTTGACACTGCAACTTTTGAAAACACCATCAAACCTGTACATGAGGGGTACTGTTGTACTCGGGAGACTTCGCTGAACACAAATATTTGTGTTTCAAAACAGTAAAAAGTATTGCAGCAATAATATCGTCCGTGTAACTTCACTTTTACTGGCGATATCATTGTTGTAATACATTTTACTGTTTTGAAACACTACTATTTGTGTTCAGCGAAGTCTCCCGAGTAGAACAGTACCCCCCATGTACAGGTTTTATGGTGTCTCGGAAAGTTATAGGGTTAAATATAGTGCTAGCAAATTAAATTCCTTTACTTTCGGCATGGGTTGACAGGCAGGTCCCGCTAATCGTAATTAAGATACCTAATTATGTAAAAATATTTCATAAATATATATGTAGAATTAATATAGGTATATATATATGTATGTGAATATATATGTGTGTATATATATATATATATATATATATATATATATAATTTTTTAAAAATATTTTTATTTATATATAGGTATATATATAGTGATATATACGTATATATTTATGTATGTAGATATATATTATTTTGTTCTACGTGTATTTTGATATAAATATATATATATTAATATCACAATAAAGTTAGAACGAAATAACACACATCTATATATTTTTTAATTATTTTTAAATTAAATTTTTTAACGTATTTACATATTTAATTTTTTTATATTATATATCAGTCTACGTGTAATTTGATATTAATATATATATATATATTAATAGTAAAACACACCTAGACAGTGTATGTGTTTGTATGTATATGTGTATATATATATATATATATATATACTTAGATCATATATATTACGACCGGGTAAGTAAAGAAAGACCAGAGCGCGTACTATTACGCCCAGCGGCGTTTAGAGCCGCCTAAAATAGGGCGTAATAGTACGCCCTCCAGTCTTAAGGGGTTAACCCTTTAAGGACACAGCTTCAGAAGCTGCACATACCCTTAAGGATACATGCAATTTTTTTGCATTTTTTGCTGTTTGCGTTCAACTGTAATTTGCATCTCTCTCATGTATTGTACCAAAAAATATTTTATATACCGTTTTTTAGATGACAAAAAGGGCTTTAATTTGATGTGACATATACATATGTAAATTCTCACTTATTAAAAAAAAGCAAAATAATGGGGGGAAAAACACAGTTTTGGCAATAATAGCGTGTGCATAATATGTCCAGTTTAGGAAAAGTAATTCAAAATCAATTTACAAAGTACATAATGTGTGTAGGATTTCAGTTTATTTTGAAAGTTACAGGTCACAAACTACAAGGTCTAAAATAAAATTTCAATGTGAAATAATTTTAGAAGTTGGTATGTTTGTCTTGGAAGTGTAATACCCATTACAGAAAACAAAATTGGCACACACAAGTATACACACTGCTCAAAAAAATTAAGGGAACACAAAAATAACACATCCTTGTAGCGGAGATACAATATTCCCCAGGTATCTCCGCTTATAATCCAAGTGAGGCTCAGGAACAAGTAAATTGTTAATCCACAGGCAAGGCTTCCAGCAGGCAAAATAACACAGCAGTATCCCAACAGCAATCCCAGTAACTGGACGACACACAGTTTCAGGAGCAGAAATGACAACCTTTATTTCACAGTGCCTTATGTAGCATGCTCCCATGCAAGGGAGGGATTTCCATTCATTAATACAATAGCCAATGCTGTCCCGGTAACCTCCCACACATCTCCTCCTCTCAGCCGGCATCATAATCCCCTTATCCAGTACAGCAATTCCCCCCATTTCTGGATGTACCCCTAAACCTAGGGGTACCCCTTTAAATTATACATCCCCTGGTAGCCCTGATCTGGGTGAACAACGTATCCAAAAATCACCCAGATCGGACCAGGGGTTCTGGAATTTCCTGGAGGGAATAAAATGACCCACCGTGCTGGATGAACTAGCCGAATTGGGCTCCATGCGATGGGGCCCTGCGGTCGGTCCTGGGAAAGGCGAATGCAGTACCTAAAAGCCTCCAGCTATATAGGCTTGGGAGGGTTCGCCTGAATCCCCTCGTTCGGTTGGTAGTTTGGAACCGAACGGACCGGGCTGATGGAGGTCTCAGCGGTGTTCGCCTAATCGAGTGTCCGTTTTTAGTTCCAGACACTCGACGGCAAAACACCGCTGTTCGGGAGGTTAAGATGGCCGCCGCCACGTGTTCGTTTCTCAAATGGCGGCCACCCCTGGGAACAAAGGATTGCTACACAGCTTGTCAATTACCCGTTCGCAACAATGTTGCAACGGGTAATTGAAGGCACACTTCACACAGGGAGGTCTGACTGTTCAGTAGTTTCATTTGAACAAACTAAGGGAATGAAACTACCTTACATTCAGACGAATCCAATACATTTTACACATAGAACTTAGCTATTTTACACAAATATATTCCCTTACTGCATAGACATTTAGCAAATAGACGAATACAGTTTAAACATAATGTAAGTCCCAGGGCAGCTCATGGCCATCCGCTACAATCCTATTCTTGAATTCAATATTCTTCTGAAATACTTTGTTCTTTACATAGTTGAATGTATTGACAACAAAATCACACAAAAATTCAAAAATGGAATTCAAATTTTTCAACCCATGGAGGTCTGGATTTGGAGTCACACTCAAAATTAAAGTGGAAAAACACACTACAGGCTGATCCAACCATGGGCGTGTGTCGTCGTCCCCCCACCCCCCCTGGATTTTTCAGCTCGTGCTGCTATTTTTGGTTTGTGTGAGAATACACTGCAATACCGGCACTGGCCAGTAGGTGGAATAGATAAAGGCAAGAAGCTACAGCTTATCCCTGCCTCTCGCTCATGACTGAAACCGCAGGGGAGCAGCACAGAGGCAAGTGAGGGATGGGGGGCACTATTACCCCCTCACCACCCACAGCACCCTTACTATCACCATCCTCAACATTACCCCCCCCCTCACTATTATCCCCCTCACTATCACCTCCCCTCACCAAACTCACTATCAACCCCTCATCACCCCTCAGCATCACGCCCTCACTATTACCCCCCTCAGCATCAGCCCCTTACTATCACCTCCCTCATCACCCTCAACATCACCCCCTCACTATCACCTCCCCTCATCACCCTCACTATTATCCCCCTCAGCATCACCCACTCACTATCACCTCCCCTCATCACCCTCAACATTACCCCACCTCAGCATTACCCCCTCACTATGACTCCCCTCAGCATCACTCCCTCACTATCACCTCCCCTCACCACCCTCACTATCACCCCCTAATCACCCTCAACATTACCCCCTCAATATCACCTCCCCTCACCACCATCACTATCACC
>OW240922.1:127976624-127998148 GCA_933207985.1 Pelobates cultripes | reverse complement strand
TGACATTCAAAAACAAAACAAAAAACAAATCAGTGACCAATATAGCCACCTTTCTTTGCAAGGACACTCAAAAGCCTGCCATCCATGGATTCTGTCAGTGTTTTGATCTGTTCACCATCAACATTGCGTGCAGCAGCAACCACAGCCTCCCAGACACTGTTCAGAGAGGTGTACTGTTTTCCCTCCCTGTAAATCTCACATTTGATGATGGACCACAGGTTCTCAATGGGGTTCAGATCAGGTGAACAAGGAGGCCATGTCATTAGATTTTCTTCTTTTATACCCTTTCTTGCCAGCCACACTGTGGAGTACTTGGACGCGTGTGATGGAGCATTGTCCTGCATGAAAATCATGTTTTTTCTTGAAGGATGCAGACTTCTTCCTGTACCACTGCTTGAAGAAGGTGTCTTCCAGGAACTGGCAGTAGGACTGGGAGTTCAGCTTGACTCCATCCTCAACCCGAAAAGGCCCCACAAGCTCATCTTTGATGATACCAGCCCAAACCAGTACTCCACCTCCACCTTGCTGGCGCCTGAGTCGGACTGGAGCTCTCTGCCCTTTACCAATCCAGCCACGGGCCCATCCATCTGGCCCATCAAGACTCACTCATTTCATCAGTCCATAAAACCTTAGAAAAATCAGTCTTGAGATATTTCTTGGCCCAGTCTTGACGTTTCAGCTTGTGTGTCTTGTTCAGTGGTGGTCGTCTTTCAGCCTCTTACCTTGGCCATGTCTCTGAGTATTGCACACCTTGTGCTTTTGGGCACTCCAGTGATGTTGCAGCTCTGAAATATGGCCAAACTGGTGGCAAGTGGCATCGCGGCAGCTGCACGCTTGACTTTTCTCAGTTCATGGGCAGTTATTTTGCGCCTTGGTTTTTCCACACGCTTCTTGCGACCCTGTTGACTATTTTGAATGAAACGCTGGATTGTTCGATGATCACGCTTCAGAAGCTTTGCAATTTTAAGAGTGCTGCATCCCTCTGCAAGATATCTCACTATTTTTGACTTTTCTGAGCCTGTCAAGTCCTTCTTTTGACCCATTTTGCCAAAGGAAAGGAAGTTGCCTAATAATTATGTACACCTGATATAGGGTGTTGATGTCATTAGACCACACCCCTTCTCATTACAGAAATGCACATCACCTAATATGCTTAATTGGTAGTAGGCTTTCGAGCCTATACAGCTTGGAGTAAGACAACATGCATAAAGAGGATGATGTGGTCAAAATACTCATTTGCCTAATAATTCTGCACTCCCTGTATAGTTGGAATTTTCATAGATGGTCATATGTCTGATTTTGTGGCATTATAGCCATTTGACTGTTCAAATAATCACACAAGGGCCTTCCATTTGAGAAAGCAGACACCCCAGTGTATCTTATTAGGCATATATTGTACCTTAACTTGCCACCATTTTCTCACAATTTATTTCCAATTTGTGGTGAGTAAAAAAAAACAAACTTTTTTTACTTACATGTTGCATTTTTGCTGCATATTTCGTACATTTGATAAGTGCCACTGTCATAAATTCCCCCTAAGAATGCTCAGTTACCTCTTTTGAGTAAAACAATATGCCCAATGTATGACCTAGACACTATTTTGTGAAGTTACAGTGCTGTCAAAGAGACGTGATAAGTTCAGGTTTTTAAGTGTGAATTTACATAGAGGGTTTTAATGAGTCCGTATTCTATTTTGAAATATGTTAGCAGGCTACTTTTTCCAACTACCCCAAAAAAGCATACTATTTCTTAAAGAAGACACCCAACGGTATTTCAAAAGGCAAATTTTGAACCTAAGCGTGGGATCATTTTTCTGCTAGCCGCTGAAGGGGCACATTTGAGACACAGCCATTTAAGTTTGAATTTTTATGCTGGGTCCATGCCCCACTTTGGTAAACATAACCTACTAAACAAATTCCAATTACTTCACAAAGGCATACCATTTCCTAAAAAAAGACACCCTAGGGTGTTTCAAAAAGCATATTTTAAACCTTAGCGCTAGCCTGTAACAAGTATAGAGGTAATTTTTTTTTTTAATTTCCTTTTTTAAACATTTACTTTACAAGTTTTTTGTAACTTTTTATTTTACAACTTTGTTTAAAAATTTTTACTTTTTAAAAGTTGTTTTTTTTTTTTTTTACTGTTAACCCTTAAAGGACCACTCTAGGCACCCAGACCACTTCAGCTTAATGAAGTGGTCTGGGTGCCAGGTCCTTCTAGGGTTAACCCATTTTTTCATAAACATAGCAGTTTCAGAGAAACTGCTATATTATGAATGGGTTAAGCCTTTCCCCTATTTCCTCTAGTGGCTGTCTCATTGACAGCTACTAGAGGCGCTATGCGTTTCCTCGAAAAATCACAGTGAGAGCACGCTAGCGTCTGAAAGCATTGTAAATGCTTTCCTATGAGACCGGCTGAATGCGCGCGCAGCTCTTGCCGCGCGTGCGCATTCAGCCGGCGGGGCGTAACGGAGGCGGAGAGGAGGAGGAGAGCTCTCCGCCCAGCGCTGGAAAAAGGTAAGTTATTAACCCTTTCCCCCTTCCAGAGCCGGGCAGGAGGGGGACCCTGAGGGTGGGGGCACCCTCAGGGCACTATAGTGCCAGGAAAACGAATATGTTTTCCTGGCACTATAGTGGTCCTTTAACTAGCCTTATAATAAACCCCCCAATCTCCCCACTAATTTCTATCCACCCTAGCTAAATAAATATTTTACAAATATTTAAATAACTAACTAAATAAATTTAACCCCTGGGGATTACAAAAAAATTAAAATGAACCCTCAGTGGTTAAAAGAAAAAAATTTAGATCACATTGAAATACTGTTATCTGTATTTTTTGAACACTGCGGTCAGAGCAATAACATGGGCTGTGAAAGTGAAACTGCTTGCTGTAGTGTGCCTCTAATACGCAGACACACTACAGACACATTAAAGAGACATTAGTCACCTGAACAACTTCAGCTTAACCCATTAAGGACCAAACTTCTGGAATAAAAGGGAATAATTTGTCCTTAAGGGGTTAATGAGGTTGTTCAGGTGAGATCTATAGCTCTCTGCAGCCTCTCATGTAAACACTGTATTTTCTGAGAAAATACAGTGTTTACATTGAAAGCTAGGAACACCTCCAGTTGCAGTCACTCAGAGTGGACTAGAGGGACTTCGGAGTTGATGGAGGCATAATATGCCTCAATCCACTCAGATCTGCTGTCAGCAGAGCACAGGGCAGCACTGTGATTCAGTATCTCCTCCCTCTGCATGCAGACACTGAACTTTCCTCATAGAGATTCATTGATTCAATTCATCTCTTTGAGGAGATGCTGATTGGCCAGGGCTGTGTTTGAATTGTGCTGGCTCTGCCCGATCTGCCTCTTTGTCAACCTCAGCCAATCCTATGGGGAAGCACTGTGATTGGATCAGGCTACCACATCAGCAGACTGCTTGTTTTTCTGAGTCTAACAGCATGCAGATTTAAAGCTTCAGGCTTGAATACAGTAAGATTTTTTACTATATTTATGGAGGCATGAGGGGTCCAGATGTTGGTGTTAACACTATAGGGTCAGGAATACATGTTTGTGTTCCTGACCCTATAGTGATCCGTTAAGATTTAGCCTAGGTAACTGATTAATTGATTTCATATTGCTCCTTGTGTTTGTATGATTGTAGAGACTGTCCTGGAGTGTTTGTGCTATCTGACTCTTGGAACTGCGCACCAATTTCTCTCTGGCTGACCATGCAATAACTATTTTGCAATTAAATCTGTTTGGAAAGTCCTGAAGGTGCAGTTCTGTAATAACCCTTTCAATAATTAGGGTGTTGCACAGAGAAGTGTGGTGAACATCCAGCAAACAAAAGAACTAAGAACTATGTAGAACCTGATATTGTCTTGTCAGCTATATTACTACCCTTAGCTATGTTATGGAACAAAGTTTATGGTGTCTAAACTCCTTGAAAGACTTATTCTATTTTACTTAACTATGCTGAACTAATTTGTTATTTGATTTTTATAGAGTTAGCCAGAGAGAGAGAGGAAGTGTTAGCTGACGCGGGGATGAATGTAGTATGTATCTTTCATGTATGTTGAGTGTGCCAAGAATGGATTCCCATGTTTTGAGGAAATGAGTGTGGATATGACTGGTTTTGACTGGACCGTTGGAAAAGGGACATGATTAGGAGACATAGGACGCAAGGTCCTAGTTGGAATTATTGTCAGAATTGCAAGCTAGAATATAGTTTATCTCAAGATTTAATATGTAAGTGGGCCTTTTCAATCAAGGGGATGACGTCTACACGGTCGTGGTTCCCACTCGGGGTTTCCCCAGATGTGCTTTTCCCTCAAATATGAGTTTTTTTTTTTTTTTACCTGGCCCCAGATCACCAGGTGGACTGGTAATCCTAAACCCTGGTCCACAGACAGAGGATAGGTATTATTCCCTCTTTGACTATATGCGTTCACGTTGAGAACGAAGGAGGGAAATTGTTGGGAATAATACACTTTGCCTATACTGACCCAAGGCTCAAGCTCCAGATGACAGGATGTTCAGTCTGTTTAACATTGGTTAACATGTCAGCTATTTGAAAGAATATACTCTATCTGTATCCAATGCTTAGTGAATATACCCCTAGACAATAAAGAGCTGGAGAACATCATGTAACAGGTGTTACATCCTGTGTGTTTCTCTCTGTTGGCCTTATTTCCTGTGTTTCTCTCTTTGATCATAACTGCATAGTAATGTTTAATTTAGAACTTAGTAGTAAATATCTTTAATACGTAGTGCGCATGCATATTAGTTTGACATGTGTAGTTATAGTGAAACTTAGCTTTGAGCAAGGTCCGAACATGAAGATACACCTGGAAGCCTGCTATAGGTTAAGATAAGATAGATTTTGTTAGGATTGGATAATGCTTGTAACGACCACCCCTGTTTCCTGCTGTATATAACCAGTTACACGGCTTATTAAACGCTCAGAAGTCGCTTTGAACCTGGCATTGTCTTGTCTCACTTATTAGGGCTCCTCACCAGCTGGTTTGGGGACAAGGAGAAATACAGAGAGTTCCAAATTGCTTAGAAGTCCATGGCATGACAAAGGAAAATTCCTGACGCAGGAAATCTTGACTTACAAACGCCAAGGAGGACTTTTGACTGAACTACATAGAATGTGACGGCAGATAAGAACCATTCGGCCCATCTAGTCTGCCCAATTTTCTAAATACTTTCATTAGTCTCTAGCCTTATCTTATAGTTAGGATAGCCTTATGCCTATCCCACGCATGCTTAAACTCCTTTACTGTGTTAACCTCTACCACTTCAGCTGGAAGGCTATTCCATGCATCCACTACCCTCTCAGTAAAGTAATACTTCCTGATATTATTTTAAACCTTTGTCCCTCTAATTTAAGACTATGTCCTCTTGTTGTGGTAGTTTTTCTTCTTTTAAATATAGTCTCCTCCTTTACTGTGTTGATTCCCTTTATGTATTTAAATGTTTCTATCATATCCCCCCTGTCTCGTCTTTCCTCCAAGCTACACTAGAGCATCACCTCAAATGCGTATAGAAAAAAAACCCCAAACATTCTTTAATTCCTCTGGGACTTTTTAAGTATATTCAAGTTATTTCTATCACAATTTGGTTTTACTAGAGAGATAAACACCCCCCCACTTATTTCAATTTATTCTTGACACAAATCTGTTTTTTACATAGATTACTGCTGTATCAGATCCTCCCACATAGAATAGTATTTTCCAGTTACTTTTTAAAGTACAACAACCCCATCGCCACATGTACGTTATTTAGCAGCAGAGAGATAGACACCACTCCATGCTGTACATTGCTAAAATGTACTTTTTGTTTTATAAATCATTTGCAATAATATTGAATAAACCTTTTATTTAAAAAGAACAAAAAAAAAAAAAGAAAAGATGAGTCTATAATCACAGCAGTCCTTCAAACTATCATCCTGATTGCAGACAAGAATTATTATAAGGGGGAACGGAGACAAACATTTCCATCCACTGAGAGGAAAGACTAAAATGTTGCAGGTTGGAGATTCACTATTCCCAGTGAGGGTTATACTCCCGTCCCCTGAAGGAAAACCAGGTCGACATCTAACTGCTACGCAGATTCAACTAAACTGTAGAAAAGATGCTGAAACAAAAAACTGTTGCATCGATCGGTATCTACTCAGTGTCCAACTTGATTTGGTAGATTTAATCTCTTCATATTGAAAGGTACATCGTACACAAAATCAACTCCTCTCCTCCGAATCGCCATGAGAAGAGCGGATATGCCGACATGGAAGCCAACTCAGACGTCCAAGACCTGACCAGAGCAAAGGAGGAGAAATTAGCTTTGCAAATGGAACGAACACTTCATTTGGAATCAAACTATTTGGCAGCTTTTCCATTCCCTTAAAGGTAAAGGATCACTATAGGGTCAGTGTTAACCTGACCATCGAGAAGCTCTCTGGAATTTTTTCCATACTGTCTAGGTTACCCTGATTTATGAATTGTATATACATCTTTTACCCTTACGAGTTGTATACTCTAGTCTGGAAGTGTACCTATGTTATTTTAAGTGTTATGTTTTATGATATTATTGTGAGTTATAGTGCCTTTTTTGAGACACATTTATAAAACATTATTGAAATCTTTTCATCAACTCAAACTCATGTTTCCCCTTTTTTGTTGGATACCTAAAAAGTTTCTAGCATTTAGGCAATATTGCCCATACTGACGCTAGAACACTTCCTGTATTGGGAAGAGGTGATCGTCATACGTGTGTGATGACGCACGCACGCGACCGGAAGTTGATGCCAGCAACCATGTTACCTGGAAATGAACGGAGCATTCACCACAACCCGGAATTGGAAAGAAAACATGCCACGAAATTTCAACTTCGGGTGACTATAAAAGGAAAGAAGACGCTAGCTTTGATTTATCCTGCACTGAGGAAGACTACTGGTAGTCGAAACGTGTTTGCACTTGGACTTTTAATTCCTGCGGTAGTGTATTATACACATACTACTTATTTATGTCCTATTTTTATTGTTTTAATAAACTGTTATACTGCAAGATCCTGTTTTGGAGTACTTTTGTAGCCAGTTATTGGCACCACTATGCTGATCATACAGAGCCTGGTACGGCTCTGTGCTTGTGAGTTGACATCTCACATTTCTACCTATTGTAATATTAGTATACAGATTACACTATTTACGGCAATGTCTATTTCTTATAGATTTCTCAAGAAAGAATTGCACTGGTATCATTAGATGCAATTATTGGGAAGTATACCCTTAAAGTGTCACATTGGGTGTTGTATCTGTGTGGTCATTGTATTATCACTTATATTTGTGATTTATAACAAGTGGGATGTAGTTGCCCATTTGTCACAGGACAGGTAGCATAGAAAAGGTTAAAACAACCCCCAGTCTCCTCCCCTCCCAGCCTTATAAAGGGCTCCCCAGTATATAACAAGCTGATAGAAGGATATAGGTTTACATCTATAGTATAAAGGGAGGGAAATCCTGACTGCCGCTTGCACTATGGAAAAATAAATTTACGGTGAGTAAAATGTAGGTTTTTCCAGGCGTCCAAGCGGCAGTCATAACAAGCGGAATGATATAGCAAGATAAAAACACAGGGCGCGATTTCACCTAGAGCACCCACCCTACAGGAGCCTGTGGATTATGGCTCCTGAATCACAAAGTACACCACCCCCAGCTGATGGGACTGCCTACTGGAGTAATTCTGAAACAACACCAGTATTAAACTGTAAGTTAGAACCCGATTCGTATCTGCGGGGTAAGAAAATACACACAGTTAGTAATCAGCTCTTCCAGAGCGCAAAGCCAAATGTGACATACAACACTTTTCATTTAAATATCCAAATAAATGGAAATAAACAGTTATAGAGACATTAGGCAAGATTTGGAGGAATCTTATACTCTCTCCAGCTTTCAGAATAGAGAAAGGGGGATTGCTCATTATCCATATATTCACTGGTGGCATTTAACGGGTTTGGTTTAGTGTATTTTGGCACTTATAAAAACCTATAAATATATATTTGCCATAGGGTGAAGAATATATCCCAATACATACAAAATCCAAACAGAAAACAGGAAAAAAAACAGATATAAATCCTTATCTGTGATTAACATGCAGGCTAATAAGACAAATGATTAACAACTAATTCTACCCTTAGCGTGGCCAGGCTCACAACTAGCCATTGTAGAGATACTTTCAACATATGGAGAAAATCCCATGGATAAATGTAGGAAGAGAAAAATGAAACCTACAAAGGGCCCCCTAATATAAAAGGTAAGAACACAGATATACGTAATGAATAGACCCAAAAGTGGATTGGGAGTTTGTGGTTACAAAATAGGATGAGAGGGAATAAATGCATTTGGAGGCGTTAAACTCTGGAAGAATTTTGCAGATCCTAATTTTAGAGTTAAGTGTAATAACGTAACGTAGCAAGCTTATTACAGTACTGATAAAAATGTACGCAGTACACTGAATACCATACACTACTATAGAAAAGAAAGAGATAGACTCTAAGACAGCCTAGTGCACAAGTACCAGAACCCTTGCTCTTCACCTGACCCGAATTGGACAAATCACAAACCGGTCTCTCTCAAAGACAGGCAAATACTGGGGGAGCTCGGGGTGGAGATACCATTTATAAAGCTAGAAGGGGAGGAGAGTGGGGACTGCATTTTTTGGTTTTAACCTTTTCTATGCTACCTGTCCTGTGACAAATGGACAACTACATCTCACTTGTTATGACTGCCACTAGGACCTACTGGAAAAAATAAATAATATCGGTCTAACTAAAAATGTACATATAAATAAATAAATAAAAGAAAATACAAAAAACAAACAAACCCACTTTGGCACCTTTATTGCTATGACTAGAATGTCACGGTTAGAAAAGCTTGTCTCTATAGCATTACACAAACTGCAGAGCAATACAGTAAAAAGAAGACGTCTAATCAACTGAAAACTGCAGTGCAAAATTCTAAACAAAATAAAGGATTTGGAAACAATGCTATCGTTACAGCTTGGCTCATTCAGGTTTAGTGTTTACTATTGAATAAGATCCACTCAGTCTGAGCATCATAGGAGATCAGACTGACAATAGAGAAACAAGGAGACTAATAAAAACGAAATGCAGCCAAGTAATAAATAGAATTCATTTTCCTAAATGGTGCCAATAAGACAATGGTTAAAATAAACCAATCCACAAACCCTGAACACACTCCAATTCAATGTTTACAGCAGAACAGCGGGCATTTCAGGTTTAATAGAGAAGAAACTGCAATATAATATCGCACCAGGAAGGGAACTCATACATGTAATGGGGAGAAACCTGTTTTAGTGCAGAGGCTGATCCGGAACAATGTTCATGGAAATGTAGATTTCTTTCAGAATTAAAAGCGCTGTGTCTTCAGATTCCCTGAAATAAAGCAAAGCAGACATGGTATAGTGAGAAAGACAACTAAGCATCACATCGCAAGAATGGAATCAGCTGTGCATAGCGAGGGCATCAGACACTGAGCGAACTTTACCAGAGCGGAACTGACAGCAGCCGTCAATGCTGGGAGCATCAGACACCGAGCTACGTTTTCTGGAGCATAACTTACAGCAGCCGTCAATGCTGGGAGCATCAGACACCGAGCTACGTTTTCTGGAGCGTAACTTACAGCAGCCGTCAATGCTGGGAGCATCAGACACTGAGCTAACTTTACCAGTGCGTAACTGACAGCAGTCGTCAATGCTGGGAGCATCAGACACTGAGCTGCGTTTTCTGGAGCGTAACTGACAACAGCCATCAATGCTGGGAGCATCAGACACTGAGCTACGTTTTCTGGAGCATAACTGACAGCAGCCGTCAATGCTGGGAGCATCAGACACCGAGCTACGTTTTCTGGAGCATAACTTACAGCAGTCATCAATGCTGGGAGCATCAGACACTGAGCTACATTTTCTGGAGCGTAACTTACAGCAGCCGTCAATGCTGGGAGCATCAGACACTGAGCTAACTTTACCAGTGCGTAACTGACAGCAGTCGTCAATGCTGGGAGCATCAGACACTGAGCTATGTTTTCTAGAGCGTAACTGACAACAGCCATCAATGCTGGGAGCATCAGACACTGAGCTAACTTTACCAGAGCGTAACTGACAGCAGCCGTCAATGCTGGGAGCATCAGACACTGAGCTGCGTTTTCTGGAGCATAACTTACAGCAGCCGTCAATGCTGGGAGCATCAGACACTGAGCTAACTTTACCAGAGCGTAACTGACAACAGCCATCAATGCTGGGAGCATCAGACACTGAGCTAACTTTACCAGTGCGTAACTGACAGCAGTCGTCAATGCTGGGAGCATCAGACACTGAGCTACGTTTTCTGGAGCATAACTTACAGCAGCCGTCAATGCTGGGAGCATCAGACACTGAGCTACGTTTTCTGGAGCGTAACTTACAGCAGCCGTCAATGCTGGGAGCATCAGACACTGAGCTAACTTTACCAGAGCGTAACTGACAGCAGCCGTCAATGCTGGGAGCATCAGACACTGAGCGAACTTTACCAGAGCGGAACTGACAGCAGCCGTCAATGCTGGGAGCATCAGACACTGAGCTATGTTTTCTAGAGCGTAACTTACAGCAGCCGTCATTGCTGGGAGCATCAGACACCGAGCTACATTTTCTGGAGCGTAACTGACAGCAGCCATCAATGCTGGGAGCATCAGACACCGAGCTATGTTTTCTAGAGCGGAACTGACAGCAGCCGTCAATGCTGGGAGCATCAGACACTGAGCTACGTTTTCTGGAGCGTAACTTACAGCAGCCGTCAATGCTGGGAGCATCAGACACTGAGCTACGTTTTCTGGAGCATAACTGACAGCAGCCGTCAATGCTGGGAGCATCAGACACCGAGCTACGTTTTCTGGAGCATAACTTACAGCAGTCATCAATGCTGGGAGCATCAGACACTGAGCTACATTTTCTGGTGCGTAACTGACAGCAGCCGTCAATGCTGGGAGCATCAGACACTGAGCGAACTTTACCAGAGCGGAACTGACAGCAGCCGTCAATGCTGGGAGCATCAGACACTGAGCTATGTTTTCTAGAGCGTAACTTACAGCAGCCGTCATTGCTGGGAGCATCAGACACCGAGCTACATTTTCTGGAGCGTAACTGACAGCAGCCATCAATGCTGGGAGCATCAGACACCGAGCTATGTTTTCTAGAGCGGAACTGACAGCAGCCGTCAATGCTGGGAGCATCAGACACTGAGCTACGTTTTCTGGAGCGTAACTTACAGCAGCCGTCAATGCTGGGAGCATCAGACACTGAGCTACGTTTTCTGGAGCATAACTGACAGCAGCCGTCAATGCTGGGAGCATCAGACACCGAGCTACGTTTTCTGGAGCATAACTTACAGCAGCAGGAGCATCAGACACTGAGCTAGTTTTCTCGTAACTTACAGCAGCCGCCAATGCTGGGAGCATCAGACACTGAGCTAACTTTTACCAGAGCGAACTGACAGCAGCCGTCAATGCTGGGAGCATCAGACACCGACATGTTTCTAGAGCGCAGACAGCAGTCAATGCTGGGAGCATCAGACACTGAGCTAACTTTACCAGAGCGTAACTGACAGCAGTCATCAATGCTGGGAGCATCAGACACTGAGCTATGCTAGAGTTGACAGCAGCCACAATGCTGGAGCATCAGGAGCACGCCTAACTTACAGCAGCCGTCAATGCTGGGAGCATCAGACACTGAGCTAACTTTACCAGAGCCGCAACTGACAGCAGCCGCCACGCTGGGAGCATCAGACACTGAGCCACTTGAGCCGTAACTGACAGCAGCCGTCAATGCTGGGAGCATCAGACACTGAGCTAACTTTACCAGAGCGGAACTGACAGCAGCCGTCAATGCTGGGAGCATCAGACACTGAGCTATGTTTTCTAGAGCGTAACTGACAGCAGCCGTCAATGCTGGGAGCATCAGACACTGAGCTACGTTTTCTGGAGCATAACTGACAGCAGCCGTCAATGCTGGGAGCATCAGACACCGAGCTACGTTTTCTGGAGCATAACTTACAGCAGTCATCAATGCTGGGAGCATCAGACACTGAGCTACATTTTCTGGTGCGTAACTGACAGCAGCCGTCAATGCTTGGAGCATCAGACACTGAGCTAACTTTACCAGAGCGTAACTGACAGCAGCCGTCAATGCTGGGAGCATCAGACACTGAGCTATGTTTTCTAGAGCGTAACTTACAGCAGCCGTCATTGCTGGGAGCATCAGACACTGAGCTACATTTTCTGGAGCGTAACTGACAGCAGCCATCAATGCTGGGAGCATCAGACACCGAGCTACGTTTTCTGGAGCGTAACTGACAACAGCCATCAATGCTGGGAGCATCAGACACTGAGCTAACTTTACCAGAGCGTAACTGACAGCAGCTGTCAATGCTGGGAGCATCAGACACTGAGCTATGTTTTCTAGAGCGTAACTTACAGCAGCCGTCATTGCTGGGAGCATCAGACACTGAGCTATGTTTTCTAGAGCGTAACTTACAGCAGCCGCCAATGCTGGGAGCATCAGACTCAAAATTTAGTTTCAGCTGGTTTGCCAAAATCCAATTCCTTTTAATACCCGCCCAATTGAATTGATCTGCCCAGGATTCACTAGAGTTTCAATCAATGAATAAGAATACTCAGGTAAATCCCAGACATATCAATTAGTTGGGGTGTGGATTAAAAGAAATTAAATTCGGACAAATCGGCTCAAATAAGTTTTTGCACAATTCTATTATAAAATAGTTCAGTGACTCATCAATTAAAACACTGTTAGTGGTTGTAGTAAAATGACAAACTCACCTTATGTCCTACGCCAAGCCCAAGTTCACCCTACAGTCCAATCCTCCTCCAGTGACGGCTCTCCACCTTACTGACCGCGCTGGAGGTCAGGCTGAGGGGAAGCTCTGTTGCCAGTATGCTGTGCACCGATGGACGATAGACACCCAATATGAACAGAACAGAACTCTCGTTCCATGCCGACTAATCATGTGGTCGGGAACGTACATTATCGCTGTGATTTTAAGTCCTAACCCAGAGATAAAGAACCCTTTAGCCAGAGGGAGGAATTGCTTTATTTAAATCCTAATGTTTTCAACACTTTTTTTCCGGCTAATTTTAGTTTAAAGTCTTCCCATAACACCCAAATAAGTTATCCAATCGAGAAGAGTCTTAACTCATTAGATGATTTATTTTTAAGCTAGGTGAGGGGGTAAAATCTGACAAGTTCTGTTCTTTCAGTAAACACTTTGTACGACGACACCGTTATGGGAGTTGGAATTTCTGAATCCATCTGTTTTCAACATAATACTAAACTCACCAGTAACAGAGATGACTCTGCAGAGCAAACAGATACTCATTGAAACTCTCAATGGGCTTCTCTTGCAGGACATAGTCAATACGGCGGCCACCGTTTAACATCCCAACCTTGACAGACAGTTCTTCCTCCCGGAATGGTTCAGGACTTTCTAACTTCTCAGCTGCAATGCAGTAAAAATACACATTTACCAAATATGAAAAACTATCTGCGCAACATTGCCCTGCAATATTCAATGATTGTAAACTATCCATGGATGGCCACAGATAAGTCATGCACCTTCCACCTCCTGCTGCTTGGCTTCTTCTTCTTGGATCTGGTCTGCCACCTTCTCCAGTTCTGCCTGAAGCTGTGCCGAGGACGTATGAGCTCTCGCAAAGTCATTTAGTGTCTGCCAGGCGGAGCGGAGGGAGCTGATGAAGCCCTGCTTTAAATCGGAGCCCATTCGAGTCAGGCTTTCCTTCAGCTCTGAGGAAATAAAATTTGGGTGAAGCTACGGAAAGGCAGGCAGTGTTGAGCACCCAATGGGGCTATATTGTGATGCCGCTTTCTACATTTAACTCAAACTATATATTGTGTTAATGTTGCTTGTGAAAAATGACATTTTACCATAATGTCGAGAATTAGAAGCTTTCCATGTTGGAGGTCCAGGCATGCAGACCAGAAGCTCCCTTGACAAAGCCCCCACTGAAAATGATGGGTGTTAGTACAGTCCTTACCGAGATGCAATCTCTTTCTGCCTTTGTGATGTGGAATAAGAACCGGCTTTAGATCAACATCTGGAATGATCATAGGCTCAAGTCTGTAGGCTACAGGATCCAGCTGGAAAACAAAGGATAGGAGGTTGAATGCCGCAGCCAGGAACCAGAGATTTAAAAGGAATGTCTACAGTATTTTCATTTCATATTGCCAACAGAAAAAGAGGTAATTCACACTTCATATAATGCTTCCTGGGAATTGTATATTTACAAATTCTGTTCCAATTCAAGATCATTGTTTGTTTGACTCCCTAAGCATTAAACAGCTGATCTAAACCATGGCATCATTCCTGTAACCCGTTACAGCGACTCTCCAAAGAACAGCTTATCTAAACCATGGCATCATTCCTGTAACCCGTTACAGCGACTCTCCAAAGAACAGCTGATCTAAATCATGGCATCATTCCTGTAACCCGTTACAGCGACTCTCCAAAGAACAGCTGATCTAAATCATGGCATCATTCCCTAACTCGTTACAGCGACTCTCCAAAGAACAGTTGATCTAAAGCATGGCATCATTCCTGTAACCCGTTACAGCGACTCTCCAAAGAACAGCTGATCTAAATCATGGCATCATTCCTGTAACCCGTTACAGCGACTCTCCAAAGAACAGCTAATCTAAATCATGGCATCATTCCCTAACTCGTTACAGCGACTCTCCAAAGAACAGCTGATCTAAATCATGGCATCATTCCTGTAACCCGTTACAGCGACTCTCCAAAGAACAGCTGATCTAAATCATGGCATCATTCCCTAACTCGTTACAGCGACTCTCCAAAGAACAGTTGATCTAAAGCATGGCATCATTCCTGTAACCCGTTACAGCGACTCTCCAAAGAACAGCTGATCTAAATCATGGCATCATTCCTGGAACCCGTTACGGCGACTCTCCAAAGAACAGCTGATCTAACCTACGGCATATTGCCCATCTCTCACATACTGTTACTGTGCTGAAAAGATAGAAGTGTAGATTGTCTCTTCATTTCCAGCCTTGCTCCTTACGGACGTGTGTTTCTTTTACGAAGTACCATTTTTTTTTTTTACCACATATCCTATAAGTGGTAAAAAGTTTCTACATTCTCAGACTCCACTGTACTGAATTGTGCCATTAATTGCCACTGATCCAACTTAATTCTAGGAATGGATAAAATAATGACTTCAGACATTAGATAATGTCATCAGCCAGGTCAGAAATAGCTCACCCAAATTCTCACCCATGTCAATATATAAGGAGTGTTCCAGTTCGATGACAAGTATGTAATTCTTTTTCCCCTACAACTTTCATTGAAAAACTCCAAACATATATTTCTCTACAATGAAGGACAGGCTATATTGCATGTGAAATCTTTCATTTTTAGACTTTTAAGGAACACTATAGGGTCAGGAACACAAACATGTATTCCTGAACCTTTAGTGCTAAACCCAACATTTAGGTCACTTGCCCCCCACTTAGCCTCCTTTAAAGCAATGAAAACACTTTATTTCCAGCATAAGAAAAGATGAAAGAAATGTGTCCACAGCTTGCCAAGCAGTACATTAACTATCCCCATTCTTATCACAAGAGCTGATCTTTTTCGGCCTCACCGGATGGTAAATATTGAAGAAGCCCTTGCAGGTTGGTAGCCGGTAATTTTCATTGATCTTATCCAGGCCGCGTACAGTCAGGAACATGCCGATGGGAGACCCAAGTGCAAAGAAGTTTGTTGGCTCAAAATCCAACAGGTTATATCTAACAAACAACTAGTGAGAAAAAAAAAAAAAAGATTAAAGAAAGCCACAGCAGGTTTCTAAAGCAACTAATATACCCAAGCATGCCAGAGTCACCATAATGGGAGGTACATGGGCTTACACCAACACAATTCATCCAACTGCCATTCAGCTCTGCAGTAAATAAGAATAGGATTATATCATGAAGCAAGCATGGGAGCAATACCTGTCCGGTACCTATATCAAAGTACTGGTAGTCAACATGAACGGAGGAGACAGAAACACCAACAGGCAGCTTAGTTTTAGAGGAATCGGTGCTCTTAATGCCATCAGCCGAGCTGATCATGGCAGCGGTTTCCTCTTGGGCTTTAATCTGGGCATTCAGAGCAGCTCTGTGTTCCTCTGCAGCTTTCCTCTGTGCCTGAAACAAAGAAACAATAACATCTTGAGCAAAATATGGGTTTATCCTCATTAGCTACATCGCACAAGGATGTATGTCAGAATGCTTTCCAAACCAAGAGAGATGTGTCCAGTACATTCCAACATGGGCCAAACAGTCACCTGGACAACTCCAGCCTAATGTAGATGTTCTAGTGAGTATAGTCAGTCCCTGCAGGCCTTTTGCTGTAAACACTGTTTTTTCAGAGAAAATGAAGTGTTTACATTGCTGCTTAGGGAGACTTCCAATGCCAGTCATTCAGACAGCCACTAGAGGTGCTTCCTGGGACAGTACTGCACAACAAGCTAGCTCTGCATGGAGACGCTGAGCTTTCCCCATACAGTCCTATGAGGAGATGCTGATAAGCCAGAGAGGCATTTGGTTTTGCCCCCCGCCCCACCTCCTTGGCTGAGAGGCCGATAAATTTTGATGATCTCAGCCAAGGAGTTGTAACGGGGCGGAGCCAGACCAGGCGGACCCGCACGGCACCAGAATAAAGGGGAGTAAACTCACATTTACATTAGAGACGGGGGACGGAGGGGCTACATATTTATTTATTTTTATACAACAGTTTTCTTTTATGTTAACTAAAGGAACACTATAAACAGGAACATATTCAGATTTAGGATTTATTTAACAAATGCACGGAAACTAGATTAATACGCAAGCTAAAATATATAGATGCTTAGGGTTTTTTACAATAAAAATTAAATCTTTCAATACTGGTGAGACAGAACAGAAAAGGGGAAACAGGGATTGATATCCGAACATACCTGATTGGCAACTCTTGACTCCACATATTTGGCAATCTTCTTCCGAGGTCCTAGAGGGATTCCCATCTCTTTCAAATCATCAATTGTGCACATCAGCTGAGATGGAAGAAAAATGTTAATGAAATGCTATTTCCACGTTACTGGCAGACAAGGCGGAGACTCCCAGCTTTGCTCCAATAATGGAATAATGCACACTTCTCTAAAAATAAACATTTGTTCCAAAATACTAAAGAAAAGACAGACAAAAGCCAGAGAGAGTATTCTAAATGCAGCTACCAAGTAACAGTTTACAGTGCGCTCACAGAATACAAGAAGCGGTTACTTGCTGGATGTGGAGATACAGAAAATCTACAAGCTGCATCGGAAGGATTAACATTAATTACAAAATAAGAAAGCCTTTTAAATTAGACAAATGCAATATAAATAATATCTATTTTGGATAGGTTTGTAAATGATTGTTATAGATCTATAAAAGCAAATGCAGGATTTCAGCAGGCACAGCTGTATGGTAAGCCCTCAAATAAGGGATCTGCCAAATGCAATGCATACATTTTACAAGAAAAATATTCTAAAACAATTCCCAGAATATAACTTGTATAAAGTATAGAAAACATGGAAAAGTGGCCTTTCATTTTTTTTTTTTAAAGTAATGTAGAAACGGTCCTCTCTCACACAGACGTTATCCAAAATAACAATTAACACTTCAATCCGCACTTAGGGAATTTCTGAGACCTCCAAGTATGGAATAAAAAGGACACATACTACATTACTTAAAAGAACTGGGAGTGCATTATTGCATAGAAAGATAGAATGTGACGGCAGATAAGAACCATTCGGCCCATCTAGTCTGCCCAATATTTATAAATACTTTCATTAGTCCCTGGCCTTATCTTATAGTTAGGATAGCCTTATGCCTATCCCACGCATGTTTAAACTCCTTTACTGTGTTAACCTCTACCACTTCAGCTGGAAGGCTATTCCATGCATCCACTACCCTCTCAGTAAAGTAATACTTCCTGATATTATTTTTAAACTTTTGTCCCTCTAATTTAAGACTATGTCCTCTTGTTGTTGCATGCTGTACATTTTCTTAAGGTGGGAACTGAACAGTAAGTTTTGAAGCAACTTTTATTTATACACACATACATATAGTTATTTATAACGTTGTTAAAGACAGATCTGCACACCAGTCAATCCAATGTTTTGACAGAGACAGAGAGAGAGAGAGAGCGTTAATACAATGTTAAACAAAAATCTGAACACCAGTCAAGCCATAAGACTTGCTTTTCCCACAGAAGTTGTGTTTCAAAGCTGTTGTATACAGCAAACACAGACTTAAGTGAATCCATGTTTAAAATGGAATGAGGCAAAAATTTGAGTGTTAAACTAATTTGCATATGCCCACCCAGAATCCTTTGCGGTAGTAACATCACTGCAGATGTGTGATTTCTGTGGAAAAAGCAAGTCTTATGGCTTGACTGGTGTGCAGATTTTTGTTTAACATTGTATTAACTATCTACAGACTTAGGTTGAAGGGGTTTTCAATCACAATTGTTTCCCCCACCATAAACTTTTTATATATATTTATATTTTAATATATCAGCGTGACCATACCTTTCATTCAGCTACCTGTGCTTCATAAACCATGCAGAGTGACCATACCTTTCATTCAGCTACCTGTGCTCCCATACACCAGCAATCAGAGTGACCATACCTTTAATTCAGCTACCTGTGCTCCCATACACCAGGCAGAGTGACCATACCTTTCATTCCGCTACCTGTGCTTCATACACCAGGCAGAGTGACCATACCTTTCATTCCGCTACCTGTGCTTCATACACCATGCAGAGTGACCATACCTTTCATTCAGCTACCTGTGCACCCATACAGCAGGCAGAGTGACCATACCTTTCATTCCGCTACCTGTGCTCCCATACACCAGGCAGAGTGACCATACCTTTCATTCAGCTACCTGTGCTTCATACACCATGCAATCAGAGTGACCATACCTTTCATTCAGCTACCTGTGCTTCACACACCATGCAGAGTGACCATAGCTTTCATTCAGCTACCTGTGCTTCACACACCATGCAGAGTGACCATACCTTTCATTCGGCTACCTGTGCTTCATACACCAGCAATCAGAGTGACCATACCTTTCATTCAGCTACCTGTGCTTCACAAACCATGCAGAGTGACCATACCTTTCATTCCGCTACCTGTGCTTCATACACCATGCAGAGTGACCATACCTTTCATTCGGCTACCTGTGCTTCATACACCAGCAATCAGAGTGACCATACCTTTCATTCAGCTACCTGTGCTCCCATACACCAGGCAGAGTGACCATACCTTTAATTCCGCTACCTGTGCTTCATACACTATGCAGAGTGACCATACCTTTCATTCAGCTACCTGTGCTCCCATACAGCAGGCAGAGTGACCATACCTTTCATTCAGCTACCTGTGCTCCCATACACCAGGCAGAGTGACCATACCTTTCATTCAGCTACCTGTGCTTCATAAACCATGCAGAGTGACCATACCTTTCATTCAGCTACCTGTGCTCCCATACACCAGCAATCAGAGTGACCATACCTTTCATTCCGCTACCTGTGCTTCATACACCATGCAGAGTGACCATACCTTTCATTCAGCTACCTGTGCTCCCATACACCATGCAGAGTGACCATACCTTTCATTCAGCTACCTGTGCTCCCATACACCATGCAGAGTGACCATACCTTTCATTCAGCTACCTGTGCTTCATACACCATGCAGAGTGACCATACCTTTCATTCAGCAACCTGTGCTTCATACACTATGCAATCAATGTGACCATACCTTTCATTCAGCTACCTGTGCTTCATACACCATGCAGAGTGACCATACCTTTCATTCCGCTACCTGTGCTTCATACACCATGCAGAGTGACCATACCTTTCATTCAGCTACCTGTGCTTCATACACCATGCAGAGTGACCATATCTTTCATTCAGCAACCTGTGCTTCATACACTATGCAATCAATGTGACCATACCTTTCATTCAGCTACCTGTGCTTCATACACCAGGCAGAGTGACCATACCTTTCATTCCGCTACCTGTGCTTCACACACCATGCAGAGTGACCATACCTTTCATTCAGCTACCTGTGCTCCCATACACCAGGCAGAGTGACCATACCTTTCATTCAGCTACCTGTGCTTCATACACCATGCAGAGTGACTATACCTTTCATTCAGCAACCTGTGCTTCATACACTATGCAATCAATGTGACCATACCTTTCATTCAGCTACCTGTGCTTCATACACCATGCAGAGTGACCATACCTTTCATTCAGCTACCTGTGCTTCACACACCATGCAGAGTGACCATAGCTTTCATTCAGCTACCTGTGCTTCATACACCATGCAGAGAGACCATACCTTTCATTCAGCTACCTGTGCTTCATACACCATGCAGAGTGACCATACCCTTCATTCAGCAACCTGTGCTTCATACACCATGCAATCAATGTGACCATACCTTTCATTCCGCTACCTGTGCTCCCATACACCATGCAGAGTGACCATAGCTTTCATTCAGCTACCTGTGCTTCATACACCATGCAATCAATGTGACCATACCTTTCATTCGGCTACCTGTGCTTCATACACCAGCAATCAGAGTGACCATACCTTTCATTCAGCTACCTGTGCTCCCATACACCATGCAGAGTGACCATACCTTTCATTCAGCTACCTGTGCTTCATACACCATGCAGAGTGACTATACCTTTCATTCAGCAACCTGTGCTTCATACACTATGCAATCAATGTGACCATACCTTTCATTCAGCTACCTGTGCTTCATACACCATGCAGAGTGACCATACCTTTCATTCAGCTACCTGGCAGTAGCTTCATGCACCATTACCACAGGGTGACCATACCTTTCATTCAGCTACCACCTGTGCTCCACGCATACACCAGGCAGAGTGACCATGCAGCACTCATTCAGCTACCTGATAGCTGCATACAACAGCAATCAGGTGACCATACCTTTCATTCAGCTACCTGTGCTCCCATACACCAGGCAGAGTGACCATACCTTTAATTCCGCTACCTGTGCTTCATACACTATGCAGAGTGACCATACCTTTCATTCAGCTACCTGTGCTCCCATACAGCAGGCAGAGTGACCATACCTTTCATTCAGCTACCTGTGCTCCCATACACCAGGCAGAGTGACCATACCTTTCATTCAGCTACCTGTGCTTCATAAACCATGCAGAGTGACCATACCTTTCATTCAGCTACCTGTGCTCCCATACACCAGCAATCAGAGTGACCATACCTTTCATTCCGCTACCTGTGCTTCATACACCATGCAGAGTGACCATACCTTTCATTCAGCTACCTGTGCTCCCATACACCATGCAGAGTGACCATACCTTTCATTCA
>OW240922.1:127939834-127976524 GCA_933207985.1 Pelobates cultripes | reverse complement strand
GAGATGACCGCAGTAAAGAAGCCAGACGTACAGGGCTGTAGTGAGATGACCGCAGTAAAGAAGCCAGACGTACAGGGCTGTAGTGAGATGACCGCAGTAAAGAAGCCAGACGTACAGGGCTGTAGTGAGATGACCGCAGTAAAGAAGCCAGACGTACAGAGCTGACCCGCACGTTTTAGGGATCAGGTATAACATGAAGTCTGTAAGTGGTTAATGACCCAACTTTCCAATGTGATACATTGAATTTATATTTTGTTTTCAAAGTTCCTTACTGAGTGCTTGCTTTGTTAAAATGTTAAATGCCTTTCATTGTGTCTGTCTGGTGAACTAATGCCATGTCAATTAGACCTGTGTTCTCTGGTTGGTTCCTGCAATATCCCTGTATTCGTTGTCCTGTTATTTCACACACCTTGTGTTCTCTGTAACAGGCTTTTACACAGTTACTTTCTTCTATTGGGTTTATCCTCCACCAACCCTGAACATGTGGTGTATGTGGGGGGTTTACAAGGATAATTGTCGGCAATATTTTGAGGTGCGAAATCCAGTGTTCTTTTGTGGGACTTTTGTATAAATATTATTAAATGTTTTCACTCTGCAGTTTGTCTCTTAATAAATCCATGCTTCTCGGAATGGCTGTGGCATTGTTGGTTAAGGGATGACAGTGGTTGTGGTATAATCCTACAATTTGTTTAACTCTCACATTAATTAGATTCTGTGGGGGTCAATGCCATTTTCTCTATATTTTGTTTATTTATATTTTCTTTTCTCTCTGCTGTTTTTCTGGATTCAGATGATGCCACTGAGGTTTGGGAGGAAGACAGTTTTCTGGGACAGACATGTGACGCTCACAGCCCACCACAGATGCTTAGCTACTTTGCACAACCCCTGGGGAGTAGCAATGACCCATTTGCTGCGATTGTACAGCCACCCCTTAACACAGCACCTCCGTCATCTGCGCATGCCGCTTTCTCTAAGCCTCCAGCATCAATGCCCTTGGCATCTGGACCTCAAAATGGACAAAACCTGGTTCCCTTACAAACTCCAAAGGCCATCTCTATAAGCAATATACCTCCGGCTTCCAAAAGTACAAGTGATTTCCAGCCAGCCTCACAGCAATGCCCCCCACCCACTACCTTTGCAGCTCCTGTGTCAGGGTCATCTCAAGCTGCGTTTAATCCCTACCGTCATAATGTGCACAGCAGTCGGGCCAACCCATATTTAACCCCACCGCAGCTTCAAGAGACAATGGGTCACTCCACGCAGACAACCCAATTTGCACCGCCTCAACACATTTACCAAGGACCTGCTGCTCCTCTGCCGCCAGTAAGTGCATATTTGGCATAACTGTCTTTTATCTCCAATTCTAGAGTGTGTTGTGGAGTCTACTGGCTTTTTTCCATTGAACATATTTACATATTGGCATCGTACTCTGATCTAGACTTTGTGCATGGATTTCTTGCAGATCTGCTTTTGTTTGTGGCTCTATTAATAATTGTCTTTTACTTAGTGAGCACATATTAGATTCTATGTGAACTGCCATGTGTCATGTAAGATTCTTTGCAAGGACAGTCTTGGTTTTCATCTCCGTGTCTGAGTATCGTTTATTACAGTCAGTTGGCCAATCACACGCGTTAAAGGCAAGCCAGAGGACTATAAAATAGGAGGATGAAGCAAGGTGGCATCTGATACTCTATCATATACACACGAAATATCAAATTTAGCGCATCACTTTATTTGGTTTCTTGTGTAGTCCACAATACCTCGAGGGTTGTGTGTTGGATGGTTTCACACTAGGAGGATACATTTTATTATTTCTTGTAATGAGAATTATAATAATCTGTCTGTCTTTAGCCTCCACCAGCTGCTTCGTCGTTTCCACCTTCAGTACAGCTCTATTCAAACACGAAACCTGCAGGTCCTTTGGTGCCTGGGCCACCTACTTTTATGCAGAACCTATATGAGCCCGTACAGCCGCACTGGTTTTACTGCAAGCAAGTGGAGGGCAAGACGATTTGGCTGCCGTTTAGCAACTATGATTCGTTGAATCTGGAGGAGATTTATAACTCTGGTAAGCATGCGTTTCCAATGCCCAGGTCTAATCCGCATCTCATGCCATCATTACTGTAAGTCTTACATATTGCTATGGCCTGGCACAAAACAAGTTAAAAGCTACACCAAGCCATTAATGTCCCAGTCATACCACGTCACCAGTATCTAGTGATATGTATCCTCATAGCTTGTAAGCCTTTCTTTACCTCCAAGTATCCCCTTTCTATAACTGGAAAGCGATGCAAAATATGTTGGTGCTATATAAATCATATAAATAATAATACTGGTAATGAACATGGTAATAAAAGCCTTTTCCTTATTGTCACTTTCCAGGATGTTTAACATAATGATTATGTATGCCCTATATCTGAACAATAGGAGTTTGTGAAGTCTGTAATGTAATATTATAAATATTGCCTTTTTTCTTCAAATGAGCAGCTTGTGGCAGAGGAAAGCAGTGTGTTTTGTTTTTCCCTCCTGCTTTCTATTGTGTGCCTGGTCTGTACTGGGTTGTGATGTCACTCGCTAAATCTATATGATATATTTAAATGAAATTGGTGCATCGCGCGTAGGGGATTATTTAGTGGTGTAAATTTTCATTTAAAGAGACGCTAAGCTCCCATCTTTCTCTTTTTATAACCTGTAGTCGGCTCATGAGGAGTTCCCTATTCTACTATTCTTGCTGTAGTTTTCATACAGTTGAATGTTTCTTCTGCAGTCCAGCCAGATCCGGAGAGTGTAGTGATTAGTACAGACGGTGGTCGTTACGATGTCTATCTCTACGATCGGGAGAGGAAAGCGGTTTTCTGGGATGAAGAGGAGTCTGAAGTCAGACGCTGCTCCTGGTTCTACAAGGGAGACATGGACAGCAGGTTTACCCCATATAGCGAGGAATTCAGTGAGAAGCTGGAGGCAAGTTTATCACCAGGGGTGGGGGTGGGGTTATCTCCCAGATCATTAAGCCAATGTCTTGGCCTTAATGTTGTTTATTCTCCGCAGGCAGAGTATAGGAAAGCCATTACCAGTAACCAGTGGCACAGGAGGCTGGAGTTTCCAGGAGGAGAAACCATTGTGATGCACAATCCCAAGGTAAAGCAGCAGTTACCCCGACTAAGCTGGCTCCAGATTTCTGTGTCTTGCAACAAAACCAGAGAATATGATAACTCTGATAACGGACAAAAGCTTAGAGAAACTGAGTAGCTTGCCCTTCGGTAAATCCTGGCTCCGGTTTAAAACCATTACACAGAGAACCAATTCCAAGGCGCATCAGACTAATCCCACCATAAGGGTAATCCAGAACCAAAATGTCGCTCCGCACAAGAGATACCACAACCCCAGATCAGTCTGATATGCCTGGGAACTGGTTCTCTCGGCAGTGGTAAAAGTGAGCAAAAACTATTTTGAGACCTGTGCGGGGATTTTCCAAAGAAAATAACAGATTGGTAAAGTCGGATCAAGTTAGTTCTAAAGGCGAGATGAGTTCCTGTAGGCTTTTGTCTGTTCTCATACTCTGTTTTTGTTGCTTCCTGTATACCTGCTCCTCGGTTTTTGCCTAGCACTGGCTGATGTGACTGAACAAATTTGTGCTTCCCAGGTGATTGTTCAGTTCCAGCATTCTGCTGTTCCAGATGAGTGGGGAACCCCTCAAGATGGGCAGGCCAGGCCCCGTGTGGTGAAACGAGGCATTGATGACCATGATGAAATTCCAGATGGTACATGATGGGCTTGGTGGGCGCAAACGTGCATAAATCCCTAACCTGGAATCTGTTTAGACTAGAGATTCTTGTAGTCCAGGGTAGGCAGCCTACAGTCTGAAAGTTAGTGAAAACTAATATGTTATGCCATGATTGTGAGAGGTCCTCATGATACATCGCTGATCACTAACTGATGTCCTCCTTGGGCTCATGGATTACTGGTGATAAACCGGTATGACACTTAATCTTTTGGTTTATGTGGTTTTGGAGGTCTGTAGCTCGGTTTTGTTTGTTGTCTTTGGCTTAAAGGAAAATTCCAAGCACCATAAGCCGTACAGCGCACTGCTTGTAGTGTCTTCTCGATCTATGTTGCAATTGATCAGATGTTTGTTTTTGTGTGTTTTGTAGCTGTTCTTTTAACATGCTTTTCTACAGTTCTGTCGAGTACGTTTGTCATTTTATGCATAACTTAATGGACTTTCTTTCAGGTGAAGTGCCTCAGGCTGACCATTTAGTGTTTATGGTACATGGCATCGGACCAGTTTGTGACTTGCGCTGTAGAAGCATTGTGGAGTGTGGTGAGTGATTGTCAGAACTTTTCTATTTTATTTCATAAGAAAATAAGAGTGGCAAAGTTGGATCGAGTTTGTTCTAGAGGTGCACTGTACTGTTAAAATGACTTTCACTCTGCACTGGCTGCCTTAGAATGTTCCAAAGCTGGTTTAATTAGAACTACATTTCCCTATAACCTTAGTAGTCTTTGTTTGCAGATTATACTTTTGTGACTAGTTGTCTTGAACAATCAAATATATAGGATTCATAAAGGTGAACTGTTCATTATGGGATTGCCATTGAGGAGATTTGGAGTCATCATATAAACATCATATGATATTATGTTTTTTATTTATTGTTTTCCTCTATTAAGTATAAATTTTTATTTTTGCTTTTAAATAGTGGATGATTTCAGAACAGTTTCCCTAAAGCTTCTCAGAACCCACTTTAAGAAGCCACATGAAGAAGGCAGAGTGAGGCGCGTTGAGTTCCTGCCGGTACATTGGCATAGCACCCTCCACGGAGATGCCACTGGGGTGGATCGGTCAGTACCTTCGCTGTTTTTATAAATATCTCTCTTCCTGGCTGCAAAATAAGAGAGTAATTGATGGCTGTTTTCAGCAAACAGTAATATTGCACAGTGAGAGAGAGTTTGTGAGTGTAAAGGGGAATCCTAAGCACCATCACAACTTTAAATTATTGTAAAATGTCCCAGCTCTTATCATAGTTTAGAACAGAAACAACTTGTAAAAATCTCTGTAGCTGTAATCCACACTCTCAGAGCTGCCGAAGGTAGGAGACATTTAATGTAAGAAAAGGAATACACATTCATTTTGGGCACACATGCCCTTTATCAGCTTACAGTGGGGGAGGCAATATACATTCATAAAAGATGTTTGTATATTCCTTTCCCTACATTAAATGTTTGCGTGGCACTAGTGCACCCAGAGCTTTCTGTACCTGTGTTTCTATCCGTTCCTAAATTTGAATTTCTGTGTACACTTGTCTAAGCAAGCAGTATTTGTGGTTTATTGACAGCAGTGCAGTTTGACCTTTTTTAACCCATATAAGTACTGCAGTAACCTCCTCCATCATATTATTTGCAAATTGTCAGACAGCTGTTTTAGTCTGGCTGATGGTATCTGGTGTGTGTGTGTGTGTGCGCATGCATAGTGGAGGAAACAGGGCTGACCTGTAGATCTTACACACATCCTAGTTCCCTAGTGGTAGCTTCAATGAACACTACAATTGCCAAAACCACATACAGCTTGTTCTTTTCAGTATGGCTGCGATCAGCCTTCTGCTTATCATATGCAAAGTTCCCTTAATAAAGTGGTTTTGGTGCATAGACTCTGTCCATCTTTTCGGAAATGGTAAAAAATAAACAAAACACTATTTCAAAGAGATTATTTAAAAAAATAAAGATTAAGAATTTTCTGATGCTAAAATCTAGATTTTCATAATTTGTCAGTAAAATTAAACGTGTCTAATCCTGGTTCGTTGTTGATGCCCAGGTATGGACTGTAGAAATATGCTAAATTGAATGGGGTTGCAGTTGTCTGCCTCATTTAATGTAAAGGCAGTGGAGGTAATATCAGCAGAGTCTCCTAAGGTCATTTGTTTTCGTTTTTCAATATGTTGAATAATTATTTCCCGCCATAATTGGCCATGTTGGAAACATTAGAGCACCAGAGTTGAAAACAACCCTTTCCTGCACAGTTAAATGTTGGGAATGTATCTGCATATCCCACTGATTGGCTGCTCATATGATAACATGCTCTTTTCAGTCTTGTTTTTTATCAGAACAAAAGAAAATGCAAGGGCTGTGCCACAGGTAAACACTAATAGTACAACTTATTTGGCACAAAAGCAGAAATAGGTCTGGTGCAAAAGTCTCACAAAGAAAGTTCTTATAATCCAAAAATGAAAAAGTCAGTGCTTGATAGGATTCAACTTGACCATAGATAATATGGTAGACAAAAGACAAGGATAGGTGATGGTGTAGCTTGTTAAGTGCAGTCTTTTATATAAGGAAAAGATAACGATGGGACACTCACATTTGGAAGAGCTATAGCCAGCTCTAGCAGTATAGGCATACAGCGGTATAATCCCCGCTTTAAAGGATAAACCGCAACTGTCAACCACATTCACACCAAGATGATATAAAAGACAGGAAACGGGAACAGGTGATCGTGCAGACTGTATGATTCAATCAGATAAAAGTATAAGATAATGATGGAACACTTACATTTAGAAGAGCTATTGCCAGCTCTAGCAGTATAGGTCTACAGCGGCATAATTCCTGCTTTAAAGGTAGTGAGAGCAGATAGTGCTCTCAATAAAATAGAGTAATCTAATAAAATTTAAGTAAAATTTTTCTTACAAGGATAGAGCAGACTGACTGCACTATGAACACAGCGTTGGTGGTATTATCCCCACCTTGGGATTACTTGAAGTATAACACTTAGAATTACCAGGGAAAGTGCATATAACAAAGGAGATTGGCACACAAAGGTGACCAAAAAACCTTTAATAAGTTAAAATACACAATATTAAATGTCCAAAACGCGTTTCACCTTAAGGGATTCCCTTTGCTGTGGCCGCTGCCTACCCAATAATCCTGCGTTAATTAGCACTGACCTGTTTTGTATTTTGTTTTGATCAGTAACGGGAACGAAAGGTTTAAAAATGTTGATGAATTCCAAGATGGCATTTTAAAGAACTTTTTAATTCGAGATTTCACCAATAAGAAGATTGGCATCTGACCTGTTTGTAACTCTGCAAGTCTTCCTGTCTATGCAGGCATATTCGAAAGATCTCACTACCCAGTATCAGTCGCCTCCGCCACTTCACCAATGAGACACTATTGGACATCTTATTCTACAACAGCCCGACTTACTGTCAGACCATTGTGGATAAAGTCAGTTTGGAGCTCAACCGCCTGTACGAGCTGTTCATGAGTCGAAACCCAGGCTTTAAAGGAGGCGTGTCCGTGGCAGGCCACAGTTTAGGTAATTCAGAGTAAGATATGCAATGTTGGGTAATATGATAGTCCACCACTGACTTTTATTGTCCGACAGTGGAGATCTGCTCTATCAAACACGTCTGCATTGTTAATAAAACATGTATTATTTTAATTTTCTTTTTTTTTTTCTTTCAAGGTTCATTGATTCTATTTGACCTGCTTTCCAATCAGACTGATTTAAGGTCTACACCTCCCATGCCTGTTGTTTCTCCCCCTGTAAATGGCCCTTTAAAAAAAGAAATTGCGGACAACAAACCGGTATGTTAGAGCAATCCAGTGTCAATCTGTGTGTGCAATAACTTTCACAATGGCAATCTGTGTGTGCAATAACCTTCACAACGGCGATCTGCCTGTGCAATAAGCTTCACACGGCAATCTGCCTGTGCAATAAGCTTCACACGGCAATCTGCCTGTGCAATACTCTTCTTGTATATTATGTGTGTTGCCCATGGCATGACAATCCGTGTGTACTGCGTCCTTTGTTTGTACAATTACCTTCTTATGGCGATCTTAGTGTGTCTGATGTGGCAATCTTAGTGTGTCTGATGCCCATTATGTGGCAATCCTAGTGTGTCTGATGCCCATTATGTGGCAATCTTAGTCTGTCAGATGTGGCAATCTTATTCAAAGTAGATCATCTGTGTACAGTGTTAGACTCATTGATATTTTGGATATGGCAAAATGGGTTGGGGTGTCCCTCCTGATTCTGTCACTGGATAGCTGGCTGTCTTGAACTGATTACAGGAGATCGTGAAAAAACCTATTTTACCAGTGAGAAGGAAATGGGAGCAAGCCCTAAATATTAGAATCCATACTGAACAATGGGCTGACTCACTAAAACTGGTCCAAAAGAAAGTTCACTCTTTAAATTTAACGGGAGTTCATTATAAAATTCTAAATAAATGGTACTTGGTCCCAAGTAGACTGTCTATGACCTATTATTATGTTTCACATATAGAGAGGAGATTCCATGTGTATATGGTGGGACTGTCAACCTAAGCAACATTTTTGGAATAGGATTCATGCTAACGTTTAAGTTTTACTCCGTAAACCGAATCGAATTCCATCCAAGTTTATTTCTATTGCAGCTAAATTTTCAAAACATCTTCGCTCCGTCCTCAATGATTGTTTATACACATTAGCTGAAACTGGAAATCGACTCTAGTTCCCTGCTGGAGGGTAGTTAAAGAACATCTTCTTTGTTTTGTTTTTTTTTGTTTTTTTTTTTTTCAAATTAAAATGGAGATGGATATTTCTAAGTCCTTATATGTTATAGGGACACTATAGTCACCTGAACAACTTTAGCTTAATGAAGCAGTTTTGGTGTATAGAACATGCCCCTGCAGCCTCACTGCTCAATCCTCTGCCATTTAGAAGTTAAATCCCTTTGTTTATGAACCCTAGTCACACCTCCCTGCATGTGACTTGCACAGCCTTCCATAAACACTTCCTGTAAAGAGAGCCCTATTTAGGCTTTCTTTATTGCAAGTTCTGTTTAATTAAGATTTTCTTATCCCCTGCTATGTTAATAGCTTGCTAGACCCTGCAAGAGCCTCCTGTATGTGATTAAAGTTCAATTTAGAGATTGAGATACAATTATTTAAGGTAAATTACATCTGTTTGAAAGTGAAACCAGTTTTTTTTTCATGCAGGCTCTGTCAATCATAGCCAGGGGAGGTGTGGCTAGGGCTGCATAAACAGAAACAAAGTGATTTAACCCCTTCAGGACCTAACTCTTTTTGCAATGTTTGTGCTTTAAGGACCAGAGCTATTTTAACACTTTTGTGGTGTTTGTGTTTAGCTGTAATTTTCCTCTCTCTCATTTACTGTTCCGATACAAATTATATATTGGTTTTTTTTTCAAGACAAAAAGGGCTTTCTTTACATACTATTATTTTTATCATGTCATATCATTTAATTAAAAAAATTATAAAATATGGTGAAAAATTAAAAAAAAACATTTTTTTTTTTTTTTACTTACTTTAAAAATCTTTTACTGATCTACAAAATCGAATGAAACAAACTGTTAAATAGATTCAAAATGTTGTCCTGAGTTTAAAAACACCCAATGTTTGTTTTTTTGCTTTTATTTGCAAGTTATAGGGCTATAAGTACAAGTAGGAAATTGCTGTTTCAAAATGTACATTTTTCAAATGTATCAATAGTGACATTGTAACACTGTTATGTCATAAATCTCCCCAAAACACCCCATTTGTATATATTTTTTTTAAAGTAGACAACCCAGTGTATTCATCTAAGAATATTTTGATACTTTCTATGCAGCCATTTTACCACAAACCTTTGCCAAACTTTGCATAGGTAGTTTATTTTTATTTATTTTTTTCACACACATTGTACTTTAGGCATGAATTACCAGATTGAGTTATGTGTCACTGCCAAACACCACCCCAATATGTGTTCAGCAAGATCTCCTGAGTACAGTGATACCACCCATGCATAGGCTTGTCGGATTTCTTGGGGGCTAAAAGGCTATGTTTGGCAGGTGCGCATATCAGTTTCCCAATGTCCCATTTGAGCCATTATATTTTACCCCGATCAAACCATATATTTTTGAAAAGTAGACAACCCAGGGTATTTTAAATGGTGGTATTTAACACTTTTCATGCACTGAATTCTACCACCAGCCTTGGTCAAGCTTTTGGGTTGTAATATTTTTTTTGTTTCTTTGTCACACACATTGTACTTTAGGCATGATTTAACACCCCAATATGTGTTCAGCAACATCTCCCGAGTACAGTGATACCCCCCATGTATAGGGTTGCTGGGTTGTTTGGGGGCTAAAAGGCAACAATAAGAATTTGTACATGTCAGTTTTTCAACTTGATATATAGGTCTGCTTGGCCTATCTTCAGTTGGACATATTTTTGCACCGCCCAGTTAATGTTACCATCATGGCAGTATATATTTTTATAAAGTAGACATCAAATGTTATGGGGTGTTTTGACTTCTTTCCCCCAACCATATGAATGCTTTCCTATGTGACCGGCTGAATGCGCGCGCAGCTCTTGCCGCGCGTGCACATTCAGCCGACGGGGAGGAGAAGAGGAGAAGAGGAGGATCGGAGGAGGAGAGCTCCCCGCCCAGCGCTGGAAAAAGGTAAGTTTTAACCCCATTCCCCCTTCCAGAGCTGGGCGGGAGTGGGACCCTGAGGGTGGGGGCACCCTCAGGGCACTATAGTGCCAGGAAAAAGTGTTCTCCTGGCACTATAGTGGCCCTTTAACATTAATGCCTGCGTTGGCACTAAAATGGGGGACGTTGGGCTCGGCTAACTGTCGAGGTACCCAGTCCTCCTCCACATTCGACGTAGCAGAGGAAGCACAGCTTCTTTCTTCAGCCAGCTCACACACAGATGACATGTCGTGTTGACTAGACGTGTCAGAAAACTGACCTGGGTCAAAATCTGACGCAGTATCAGTGGAGTCAGTCTGACGCCAAGAAGGCATATGCCTCCTGCAAGTTGTACATACGCTGCATGTTTTACACACGACTAAAACAAATTACAAACACAAATTGTTTTGTTTTTTTTAATACTTAAACAGACTAAACAGCAATCCCTAAACTAACTCTAAACTAACACAAAAATCTAATGGAGATTTGGGGGAAGGAAACTGACTAAGACAGACCAAGACACAGATTTTTAAAACAAATGTAACCCTTTACAGGGAAAAAAAAAATACAGACCGTACAAATGCACTGCTGTAACAGATCTGGCAGGGAACGGGTTAAAAATGATTTTTTTTTTAACACTTATAAAGCTGGAACTTCTGCAAGAAACTATCACAATCTCTGTCTCTCGTCTCACAAAACGCTACAGAGGAGAGAGGGGCAGAGATCAGTGTCAAAGTGAGTGTTTGTTTGTAACACCCACTTTGATAGCAGCCAATTGTGAGCGATCGCGGATTGCTCACACGCCGCAATAGGCTGTTACTATCTGCCTGGGATGTCTGGCAGATAGTTATAGTGTTATACCGGCGGGAGCGATCTTTGATTGCTTCCCGCATCCTGTTTTTTCGCTATGACGGTTCAGGGCCGTCAGCGGTCCAAACGCACGTTTTACCATTGACGGTCCTGAACCATCAGTGGTCCTAAAGGGGTTAACTCCTAAATGACATTGAATTGAGCAGTGAAATTGCAGGGGAATGATCCATACACTAAAACTGCTTTTTTTAGATGACTATAGTGTTCCTTTAATTCTAAGAAATGGTTAAAATCTGTCGAATTTCTAATGGGTAACTCCTTCCCCAGGCGTTGGTATTGTTGTGGTTTTTGTGTTTTGTTTTTTAAATTCATTTATTTATTTTTTTCTCTACTAATCTTTCTCCTTTTGGTCTCTCTCCCCGCGTGGAATCTTGTCTTATTGTGTTTTGTTTTTTATATTTATTTAGGAGTTTAAGAACTGTATATTTACGTTTTGTTTGTCGTAGTCTTGGTTAGTATATGTATATTGTGCTAATTAATAAAGGTTAACAAGAAAATTAACTAGTAAACGATGTGTTTATTGTCTGAGAATAGTGTGTGTTCCTAAATGTCTAATTATGACACTCCCACTTTTTTGATTAGATATCTCAAGCCGCCCTACTGGATTGTCCTCGTGTTCCTGATGAAGCCAGTGACTCTGACTTGTTGCAGGAAGATTCACTAAATCTGGAGGAGGCTCTGGAGTCCCTCAGCCTGGCAGAGTATGTCAGTGTGTTTGAAAAGGAGAAGATGGACATGGAGTCCCTGGTAATGTGCCCTTTAATATATGTGACCTAATTAGAATGAATAGCAGTATAGTTATCACTTAACAGAAAGTAAGAGAGTGAGTGTTTCTCAAACCGTCTGCACAATGTCAGGAGAATTTATTTTCTTGCTTCTAAAGCGGTTAGTCCTGAGACGGTCCACTGATCCAGGCAGGGCCGCCATCAGGGCATGACCACCATAATGGTTGTCTGGGGCCCGAACTGCTCTGGCAGTCCGAGACCCACATTCCTTATGTGCACAAACACACATATGTATGTACACATACACACAGATGGCCCCCTGCTACCTGTACATTAAAGAGGGAGCCCAGCAGCACACTCTGTCTAACTTTCTTGTGCCCTGCGGCCACAGGCCTGTCTCGCAAGAGTTAGTCAGAGAGGAGCTGGAAAGGAAGACAGTGTGTGCTGCTGGGCCCCCTCTTCAATGTACCGTGGCTGGCTCCCTCCACCATGCCACAGGACCACCAGGGAATGCGATTTTCCCCCCTCCCTGGCACGGAAAGGGGGAATAAAATTGAAATATACTTAAAAAAAAATAAAAAAAAAATAAAAAAAAAATACTCCCCTCCCCCCTATTTTACACACACTCTGCACTACACAGACACACACACACACACACACACACACACACACACACACACGAAACACACTCTGCACTACACGCACACTACATTCACTAAACTCTGCACTACACGCACACTACATTCACTAAACACTCTGCACTACGCACACTACATTCACTAAAGACACTCTGCACTAAACACTGCACTGCGCGCACACACACTCTGCACTACACACACACTACATTCACTAAACACTCTGCACTACGCACACTACATTCACTAAAGACACTCTGCACTAAACACTGCACTGCGCGCACACACACTCTGCACTACACACACACTACATTCACTAAACACTCTGCACTACGCACACTACATTCACTAAAGACACTCTGCACTAAACACTGCACTGCGCGCACACACACTCTGCACTACACACACACTACATTCACTAAACACACTCTGCACTACACACACACACTACATTCACTAAACACTCTGCACTACACATACTCACACTACATTCACTAAACACATACTGCACTACACACACACACACACACACACATTGCACTCACTACAAACACACTACATTCACTATACACACTACATCCACTACAAAAACACACACTCTGCATTCACTATACACACACTCTGCATCTAATGCATGCATACAAACATTACATACATTACACAAAATGTACAATCTGCATCCACTATACACACTGCATTCACTGTACACACACACTGCATCCACTGTACACACACACACTTCATCCTTGTGGGCGGACTCGGGGCTGCCCCGGGGGCCCAGATCTGTGTCAGGGGCCCTAAAATTTGGGGATGAATGAGGGCTGACCAGCAGATTTGTAATCGCAGAGAAAGTCAATCTGAAATGACTCTGCACTCAATACAAAAACTACATTTATTAAACACACTTTGCACTACACAACTCTTGCACTGCTGGGGAGTTCAGAAACTCCTGCACACCCCAAGGACACTGTCACATTGCATGGTGTATGAAGCACAGGTAGCTGAATGAAGGGTATGGTCACTCTGCATGGTGTATGGGAGCACAGGTAGCTGAATGAAGGGTATGGTCACTCTGCATGGTGTATGAAGCACAGGTAGCTGAATGAAGGGTATGGTCACTCTGCATGGTGTATGAAGCACAGGTAGCTGAATGAAAGGTATGGTCACTCTGATTGCATGGTGTATGAAGCACAGGTAGCTGAATGAAAGGTATGGTCACTCTGGCTGGTGTATGGGAGCACAGGTAGCTGAATGAAAGGTATGGTCACTCTGCATGGTGTGTGAAGCACAGGTAGCGGAATGAAAGGTATGGTCACTCTGCCTGCTGTATGGGAGCACAGGTAGCTGAATGAAAGGTATGGTCACTCTGCATAGTGTATGAAGCACAGGTAGCTGAATGAAAGCTATGGTCACTCTGCATGGTGTATGAAGCACAGGTAGCTGAATGAAAGCTATGGTCACTCTGCATGGTGTATGAAGCACAGGTAGCTGAATGAAAGCTATGGTCACTCTGCATGGTGTGTGAAGCACAGGTAGCTGAATGAAAGGTATGGTCACTCTGCATGGTGTATGAAGCACAGGTAGCTGAATGAAAGGTATGGTCACTCTGCATGGTGTATGAAGCACAGGTAGCTGAATGAAAGGTATGGTCACATTGATTGCATAGTGTATGAAGCACAGGTAGCTGAATGAAAGGTATGGTCACTCTGCATGGTGTGTGAAGCACAGGTAGCTGAATGAAAGGTATGGTCACTCTGCATGGTGTATGGGAGCACAGGTAGCTGAATGAAAGGTATGGTCACTCTGATTGCTGGTGTATGAAGCACAGGTAGCCGAATGAAAGGTATGGTCACATTGATTGCATGGTGTATGAAGCACAGGCAGCTGAATGAAAGCTATGGTCACTCTGCATGGTGTGTGAAGCACAGGTAGCTGAATGAAAGGTATGGTCACCCTGCATGGTGTATGGGAGCACAGGTAGCTGAATGAAAGGTATGGTCACTCTGATTGCTGGTGTATGAAGCACAGGTAGCCGAATGAAAGGTATGGTCACATTGATTGCATGGTGTATGAAGCACAGGTAGCTGAATGAAAGCTATGGTCACTCTGCATGGTGTGTGAAGCACAGGTAGCTGAATGAAAGGTATGGTCACATTGATTGCATGGTGTAAGAAGCACAGGTTGCTGAATGAAAGGTATGGTCACTCTGCCTGGTGTATGGGAGCACAGGTAGCTGAATGAAAGGTATGGTCACTCTGCATGGTGTATGAAGCACAGGTAGCTGAATGAAAGGTATGGTCACTCTGCATGGTGTATGAAGCACAGGTAGCTGAATGAAAGCTATGGTCACTCTGCATGGTGTGTGAAGCACAGGTAGCTGAATGAAAGGTATGGTCACTCTGCATGGTGTATGAAGCACAGGTAGCTGAATGAAAGGTATGGTCTCTCTGCATGGTGTATGAAGCACAGGTAGCTGAATGAAAGCTATGGTCACTCTGCATGGTGTGTGAAGCACAGGTAGCTGAATGAAAGGTATGGTCACTCTGCATGGTGTATGAAGCACAGGTAGCTGAATGAAAGGTATGGTCACATTGATTGCATAGTGTATGAAGCACAGGTTGCTGAATGAAAGGTATAGTCACTCTGCATGGTGTATGAAGCACAGGTAGCTGAATGAAAGGTATGGTCACTCTGCCTGGTGTATGGGAGCACAGGTAGCTGAATGAAAGGTATGGTCACTCTGCATGGTGTGTGAAGCACAGGTAGCGGAATGAAAGGTATTGTCACTCTGCTTGCTGAAAGGTATGGTCACTCTGCATGGTGTATGGGAGCACAGGTAGCTGAATGAAAGGTATGGTCACTCTGATTGCTGGTGTATGAAGCACAGGTAGCCGAATGAAAGGTATGGTCACATTGATTGCATGGTGTATGAAGCACAGGTAGCTGAATGAAAGCTATGGTCACTCTGCATGGTGTATGGGAGCACAGGTAGCGGAATGAAAGGTATGGTCACATTGATTGCATGGTGTATGAAGCACAGGTTGCTGAATGAAGGGTATGGTCACTCTGCATGGTGTATGAAGCACAGGTAGCTGAATGAAAGGTATGGTCACTCTGCATGGTGTATGAAGCACAGGTAGCTGAATGAAAGCTATGGTCACTCTGCATGGTGTATGAAGCACAGGTAGCTGAATGAAAGCTATGGTCACTCTGCATGGTGTATGAAGCACAGGTAGCTGAATGAAAGCTATGGTCACTCTGCATGGTGTATGAAGCACAGGTAGCTGAATGAAAGGTATGGTCACTCTGCATGGTGTATGAAGCACAGGTAGCTGAATGAAAGGTATGGTCACTCTGATTGCATGGTGTATGAAGCACAGGTAGCTGAATGAAAGGTATGGTCACTCTGCCTGGTGTATGGGAGCACAGGTAGCTGAATGAAAGGTATGGTCACTCTGCATGGTGTATGAAGCACAGGTAGCTGAATGAAAGGTATGGTCACTCTGCATGGTGTGTGAAGCACAGGTAGCTGAATGAAAGGTATGGTCACATTGATTGCATAGTGTATGAAGCACAGGTTGCTGAATGAAAGGTATGGTCACTCTGCATGGTGTATGAAGCACAGGTAGCTGAATGAAAGGTATGGTCACTCTGCCTGGTGTATGGGAGCACAGGTAGCTGAATGAAAGGTATGGTCACTCTGCATGGTGTGTGAAGCACAGGTAGCGGAATGAAAGGTATGGTCACTCTGCCTGCTGTATGGGAGCACAGGTAGCTGAATGAAAGGTATGGTCACTCTGCATAGTGTATGAAGCACAGGTAGCGGAATTAAAGGTATGGTCACTCTGCCTGGTGTATGGGAGCACAGGTAGCTGAATGAAAGGTATGGTCACTCTGATTGCTGGTGTATGAAGCACAGGTAGCTGAATGAAAGGTATGGTCACATTGATTGCATGGTGTATGAAGCACAGGTAGCTGAATGAAAGCTATGGTCACTCTGCATGGTGTGTGAAGCACAGGTAGCTGAATGAAAGGTATGGTCACTCTGCATGGTGTATGGGAGCACAGGTAGCTGAATGAAAGTCACTCTGATTGCTGGTGCCAAGCACAGAGTAGCCAGATAGAAAGGTATGAGTCACACATTGATTGCATGGTGTATGAAACACAGGTAGCCTGAATAGAAAGCTATGGTCACTCTGCATGGTGTGTGAAGCACAGGTAGCTGAATGAAAGGTATGGTCACTCTGCCTGGTGTATGAAGCACAGGTAGCTGAATGAAAGGTATGGTCACATTGATTGCATAGTGTATGAAGCACAGGTTGCTGAATGAAAGGTATGGTCACTCTGCATGGTGTATTGGAGCACAGGTAGCTGAATGAAAGGTATGGTCACTCTGATTGCTGGTGTATGAAGCACAGGTAGCCGAATGAAAGGTATGGTCACATTGATTGCATGGTGTATGAAGCACAGGTAGCTGAATGAAAGCTATGGTCACTCTGCATGGTGTGTGAAGCACAGGTAGCTGAATGAAAGGTATGGTCACATTGATTGCATGGTGTATGAAGCACAGGTTGCTGAATGAAAGTTATGGTCACTCTGCATGGTGTATGAAGCACAGGTAGCTGAATGAAAGGTATGGTCACTCTGCATGGTGTATGAAGCACAGGTAGCTGAATGAAAGCTATGGTCACTCTGCATGGTGTGTGAAGCACAGGTAGCTGAATGAAAGGTATGGTCACTCTGCATGGTGTATGAAGCACAGGTAGCTGAATGAAAGGTATGGTCACATAAATTGCATAGTGTATGAAGCACAGGTTGCTGAATGAAAGGTATGGTCACTCTGCATGGTGTATGAAGCACAGGTAGCTGAATGAAAGGTATGGTCACTCTGCCTGGTGTATGGGAGCACAGGTAGCTGAATGAAAGATATGGTCACTCTGCATGGTGTGTGAAGCACAGGTAGCGGAATGAAAGGTATGGTCACTCTGCCTGGTGTATGAAGCACAGGTAGCTGAATGAAAGGTATGGTCACATTGATTGCATAGTGTATGAAGCACAGGTTGCTGAATGAAAGGTATGGTCACTCTGCATGGTGTATGAAGCACAGGTAGCTGAATGAAAGGTATGGTCACTCTGCATGGTGTATGAAGCACAGGTAGCTGAATGAAAGGTATGGTCACTCTGCATGGTGTATGAAGCACAGGTAGCTGAATGAAAGGTATGGTCACATTGATTGCATAGTGTATGAAGCACAGGTTGCTGAATGAAAGGTATGGTCACTGCTGAAGCAGGTGCCTGCTGTATGGGAGCACAGGTAGCTGAATGAAAGGTATGGTCACTCTGCATAGTGTATGAAGCACAGGTAGCGGAATTAAAGGTATGGTCACTCTGCCTGGTGTATGGGAGCACAGGTAGCTGAATGAAAGGTATGGTCACTCTGATTGCTGGTGTATGAAGCACAGGTAGCCGAATGAAAGGTATGGTCACTCTGCATGGTGTATGAAGCACAGGTAGCGGAATGAAAGGTATGGTCACTCTGCATGGTTTGTGAAGCACAGGTAGCTGAATGAAAGGTATGGTCACTCTGATTGCTGGTGTATGAAGCACAGGTAGCCGAATGAAAGGTATGGTCACTCTGCATGGTGTGTGAAGCACAGGTAGCTGAATGAAAGCTATGGTCACTCTGCATGGTGTGTGAAGCACAGGTAGCTGAATGAAAGGTATGGTCACTCTGATTGCATGGTGTATGAAGCACAGGTAGCTGAATGAAAGGTATGGTCACTCTGCCTGGTGTATGGGAGCACAGGTAGCGGAATGAAAGGTATGGTCACTCTGCCTGCTGTATGGGTGCACAGGTAGCTGAATGAAAGGTATGGTCACTCTGCATGGTGTATGAAGCACAGGTAGCGGAATGAAAGGTATGGTCACTCTGCCTGGTGTATGAAGCACAGGTAGCGGAATGAAAGGTATGGTCACTCTGCCTGGTGTATGGGAGCACAGGTAGCTGAATGGTGCGCATGGTCACTCTGCATAGTGTATGTAGCTACTGCGGGTAGCTTAGAATGAAAGGTATGGTCACTCTGCCTGCTGTATGGGAGCACAGGTAGCTGAATGAAAGGTATGGTCACTCTGCATAGTGTATGAAGCACAGGTAGCGGGATTAAAGGTATGGTCACTCTGCCTGGTGTATGGGAGCACAGGTAGCTGAATGAAAGGTATGGTCACTCTGATTGCTGGTGTATGAAGCACAGGTAGCCGAATGAAAGGTATGGTCACATTGATTGCATGGTGTATGAAGCACAGGTAGCTGAATGAAAGCTATGGTCACTCTGCATGGTGTGTGAAGCACAGGTAGCTGAATGAAAGGTATGGTCACTCTGCATGGTGTATGTGTGAAGCACAGGTAGCTGAATGAAAGGTATGGTCACATTGATTGCATGGTGTATGAAGCACAGGTTGCTGAATGAAAGTTATGGTCACTCTGCATGGTGTATGAAGCACAGGTAGCTGAATGAAAGGTATGGTCACTCTGCATGGTGTATGAAGCACAGGTAGCTGAATGAAAGCTATGGTCACTCTGCATGGTGTGTGAAGCACAGGTAGCTGAATGAAAGGTATGGTCACTCTGCATGGTGTATGAAGCACAGGTAGCTGAATGAAAGGTATGGTCACATAAATTGCATAGTGTATGAAGCACAGGTTGCTGAATGAAAGGTATGGTCACTCTGCATGGTGTATGAAGCACAGGTAGCTGAATGAAAGGTATGGTCACTCTGCCTGGTGTATGGGAGCACAGGTAGCTGAATGAAAGGTATGGTCACTCTGCATGGTGTGTGAAGCACAGGTAGCGGAATGAAAGGTATGGTCACTCTGCCTGGTGTATGAAGCACAGGTAGCTGAATGAAAGGTATGGTCACATTGATTGCATAGTGTATGAAGCACAGGTTGCTGAATGAAAGATATGGTCACTCTGCATGGTGTATGAAGCACAGGTAGCTGAATGAAAGGTATGGTCACTCTGCATGGTGTATGAAGCACAGGTAGCGGAATGAAAGGTATGGTCACTCTGCATGGTGTATGAAGCACAGGTAGCTGAATGAAAGGTATGGTCACATTGATTGCATAGTGTATGAAGCACAGGTTGCTGAATGAAAGGTATGGTCACTCTGCATGGTGTATGAAGCACAGGTAGCTGAATGAAAGGTATGGTCACTCTGCATGGTGTATGGGAGCACAGGTAGCTGAATGAAAGGTATGGTCACTCTGCATGGTGTATGGGAGCACAGGTAGCTGAATGAAAGGTATGGTCACTCTGCATGGTGTATGAAGCACAGGTAGCGGAATGTAAGGTATGGTCACTCTGATTGCTGGTGTATGGGAGCACAGGTAGCTGAATGAAAGGTATGGTCACTCTGCATGGTTTATGAAGCACAGGTAGCTGAATGAAAGGTATGGTCACTCTGCCTGGTGTATGGGAGCACAGGTAGCTGAATGAAAGGTATGGTCACTCTGCCTGCTGTATGGGAGCACAGGTAGCTGAATGAAAGGTATGGTCACTCTGCATAGTGTATGAAGCACAGGTAGCGGAATTAAAGGTATGGTCACTCTGCCTGGTGTATGGGAGCACAGGTAGCTGAATGAAAGGTATGGTCACTCTGATTGCTGGTGTATGAAGCACAGGTAGCCGAATGAAAGGTATGGTCACTCTGATTGCATGGTGTATGAAGCACAGGTAGCTGAATGAAAGGTATGGTCACTCTGCCTGGTGTATGGGAGCACAGGTAGCTGAATGAAAGGTATGGTCACTCTGCATGGTGTATGAAGCACAGGTAGCTGAATGAAAGGTATGGTCACTCTGCATGGTGTATGAAGCACAGGTAGCTGAATGAAAGGTATGGTCACATTGATTGCATAGTGTATGAAGCACAGGTTGCTGAATGAAAGGTATAGTCACTCTGCATGGTGTATGAAGCACAGGTAGCTGAATGAAAGGTATGGTCACTCTGCCTGGTGTATGGGAGCACAGGTAGCTGAATGAAAGGTATGGTCACTCTGCATGGTGTGTGAAGCACAGGTAGCGGAATGAAAGGTATAGTCACTCTGCCTGCTGTATGGGTATGGTCACTCTGCATGGTGTATGGGAGCACTCTGCATGGTGTATGAAGCACAGGTAGCGGAATGAAAGGTATGGTCACTCTGCCTGGTGTATGGGAGCACAGGTAGCTGAATTAAAGGTATGGTCACTCTGATTGCTGGTGTATGGGAGAACAGGTAGCTGAATGAAAGGTATGGTCACTCTGCATGGTTTATGAAGCACAGGTAGCTGAATGAAAGGTATGGTCACGCTGATATATTAAAATATAAATATATATAAAAAGTTTATGGTGGGGGAAACAATTGTGATTGAAAACCCCTTCAACCTAAGTCTGTAGATAGTTAATACAATGTTAAACAAATATCTGCACACCAGTCAAGCCATAAGACTTGCTTTTTCCACAGAAATCACACATCTGCAGTGATGTTACTACCGCAAAGGATTCTGGGTGGGCATATGCAAATTAGTTTAACACTCAAATTTTTGCCTCATTCCATTTTAAACATGGATTCACTTAAGTCTGTGTTTGCTGTATACAACAGCTTTGAAACACAACTTCTGTGGGAAAAGCAAGTCTTATGGCTTGACTGGTGTGCAGATTTTTGTTTAACATTGTATTAACGCTCTCTCTCTCTCTCTGTCTCTGTCAAAACATTGGATTGACTGGTGTGCAGATCTGTCTTTAACAACGTTATAAATAACTATATGTATGTGTGTATAAATAAAAGTTGCTTCAAAACTTACTGTTCAGTTCCCACCTTAAGAAAATGTACAGCTTGCAACAACAAGAGGACATAGTCTTAAATTAGAGGGACAAAAGTTTAAAAATAATATCAGGAAGTATTACTTTACTGAGAGGGTAGTGGATGCATGGAATAGCCTTCCAGCTGAAGTGGTAGAGGTTAACACAGTAAAGGAGTTTAAACATGCGTGGGATAGGCATAAGGCTATCCTAACTATAAGATAAGGCCAGGGACTAATGAAAGTATTTATAAATATTGGGCAGACTAGATGGGCCGAATGGTTCTTATCTGCCGTCACATTCTATCTTTCTATGCAATAATGCACTCCCAGTTCTTTTAAGTAATGTAGTATGTGTCCTTTTTATTCCATACTTGGAGGTCTCAGAAATTCCCTAAGTGCGGATTGAAGTGTTAATTGTTATTTTGGATAACGTCTGTGTGAGAGAGGACGGTTTCTACATTACTTTAAAAAAAAAAAATAAAAAAAAAAATGAAAGGCCACTTTTCCATGTTTTCTATACTTTATACAAGTTATATTCTGGGAATTGTTTTAGAATATTTTTCTTGTAAAATGTATGCATTGCATTTGGCAGATCCCTTATTTGAGGGCTTACCATACAGCTGTGCCTGCTGAAATCCTGCATTTGCTTTTATAGATCTATAACAATCATTTACAAACCTATCCAAAATAGATATTATTTATATTGCATTTGTCTAATTTAAAAGGCTTTCTTATTTTGTAATTAATGTTAATCCTTCCGATGCAGCTTGTAGATTTTCTGTATCTCCACATCCAGCAAGTAACCGCTTCTTGTATTCTGTGAGCGCACTGTAAACTGTTACTTGGTAGCTGCATTTAGAATACTCTCTCTGGCTTTTGTCTGTCTTTTCTTTAGTATTTTGGAACAAATGTTTATTTTTAGAGAAGTGTGCATTATTCCATTATTGGAGCAAAGCTGGGAGTCTCCGCCTTGTCTGCCAGTAACGTGGAAATAGCATTTCATTAACATTTTTCTTCCATCTCAGCTGATGTGCACAATTGATGATTTGAAAGAGATGGGAATCCCTCTAGGACCTCGGAAGAAGATTGCCAAATATGTGGAGTCAAGAGTTGCCAATCAGGTATGTTCGGATATCAATCCCTGTTTCCCCTTTTCTGTTCTGTCTCACCAGTATTGAAAGATTTAATTTTTATTGTAAAAAACCCTAAGCATCTATATATTTTAGCTTGCGTATTAATCTAGTTTCCGTGCATTTGTTAAATAAATCCTAAATCTGAATATGTTCCTGTTTATAGTGTTCCTTTAGTTAACATAAAAGAAAACTGTTGTATAAAAATAAATAAATATGTAGCCCCTCCGTCCCCCGTCTCTAATGTAAATGTGAGTTTACTCCCCTTTATTCTGGTGCCGTGCGGGTCCGCCTGGTCTGGCTCCGCCCCGTTACAACTCCTTGGCTGAGATCATCAAAATTTATCGGCCTCTCAGCCAAGGAGGTGGGGCGGGGGGCAAAACCAAATGCCTCCCTGGCTTATCAGCATCTCCTCATAGGACTGTATGGGGAAAGCTCAGCGTCTCCATGCAGAGCTAGCTTGTTGTGCAGTACTGTCCCAGGAAGCACCTCTAGTGGCTGTCTGAATGACTGGCATTGGAAGTCTCCCTAAGCAGCAATGTAAACACTTAATTTTCTCTGAAAAAACAGTGTTTACAGCAAAAGGCCTGCAGGGACTGACTATACTCACTAGAACATCTACATTAGGCTGGAGTTGTCCAGGTGACTGTTTGGCCCATGTTGGAATGTACTGGACACATCTCTCTTGGTTTGGAAAGCATTCTGACATACATCCTTGTGCGATGTAGCTAATGAGGATAAACCCATATTTTGCTCAAGATGTTATTGTTTCTTTGTTTCAGGCACAGAGGAAAGCTGCAGAGGAACACAGAGCTGCTCTGAATGCCCAGATTAAAGCCCAAGAGGAAACCGCTGCCATGATCAGCTCGGCTGATGGCATTAAGAGCACCGATTCCTCTAAAACTAAGCTGCCTGTTGGTGTTTCTGTCTCCTCCGTTCATGTTGACTACCAGTACTTTGATATAGGTACCGGACAGGTATTGCTCCCATGCTTGCTTCATGATATAATCCTATTCTTATTTACTGCAGAGCTGAATGGCAGTTGGATGAATTGTGTTGGTGTAAGCCCATGTACCTCCCATTATGGTGACTCTGGCATGCTTGGGTATATTAGTTGCTTTAGAAACCTGCTGTGGCTTTCTTTAATCTTTTTTTTTCACTAGTTGTTTGTTAGATATAACCTGTTGGATTTTGAGCCAACAAACTTCTTTGCACTTGGGTCTCCCATCGGCATGTTCCTGACTGTACGCGGCCTGGATAAGATCAATGAAAATTACCGGCTACCAACCTGCAAGGGCTTCTTCAATATTTACCATCCGGTGAGGCCGAAAAAGATCAGCTCTTGTGATAAGAATGGGGATAGTTAATGTACTGCTTGGCAAGCTGTGGACACATTTCTTTCATCTTTTCTTATGCTGGAAATAAAGTGTTTTCATTGCTTTAAAGGAGGCTAAGTGGGGGGCAAGTGACCTAAATGTTGGGTTTAGCACTAAAGGTTCAGGAATACATGTTTGTGTTCCTGACCCTATAGTGTTCCTTAAAAGTCTAAAAATGAAAGATTTCACATGCAATATAGCCTGTCCTTCATTGTAGAGAAATATATGTTTGGAGTTTTTCAATGAAAGTTGTAGGGGAAAAAGAATTACATACTTGTCATCGAACTGGAACACTCCTTATATATTGACATGGGTGAGAATTTGGGTGAGCTATTTCTGACCTGGCTGATGACATTATCTAATGTCTGAAGTCATTATTTTATCCATTCCTAGAATTAAGTTGGATCAGTGGCAATTAATGGCACAATTCAGTACAGTGGAGTCTGAGAATGTAGAAACTTTTTACCACTTATAGGATATGTGGTAAAAAAAAAAAATGGTACTTCGTAAAAGAAACACACGTCCGTAAGGAGCAAGGCTGGAAATGAAGAGACAATCTACACTTCTATCTTTTCAGCACAGTAACAGTATGTGAGAGATGGGCAATATGCCGTAGGTTAGATCAGCTGTTCTTTGGAGAGTCGCCGTAACGGGTTACAGGAATGATGCCATGGTTTAGATCAACTGTTCTTTGGAGAGTCGCTGTAACGAGTTACAGGAATGATGCCATGCTTTAGATCAGCTGTTCTTTGGAGAGTCGCTGTAACGAGTTAGGGAATGATGCCATGATTTAGATTAGCTGTTCTTTGGAGAGTCGCTGTAACGGGTTACAGGAATGATGCCATGCTTTAGATCAGCTGTTCTTTGGAGAGTCGCTGTAACGGGTTACAGGAATGATGCCATGCTTTAGATAAGCTGTTCTTTGGAGAGTCGCTGTAACGGGTTACAGGAATGATGCCATGGTTTAGATCAGCTGTTTAATGCTTAGGGAGTCAAACAAACAATGATCTTGAATTGGAACAGAATTTGTAAATATACAATTCCCAGGAAGCATTATATGAAGTGTGAATTACCTCTTTTTCTGTTGGCAATATGAAATGAAAATACTGTAGACATTCCTTTTAAATCTCTGGTTCCTGGCTGCGGCATTCAACCTCCTATCCTTTGTTTTCCAGCTGGATCCTGTAGCCTACAGACTTGAGCCTATGATCATTCCAGATGTTGATCTAAAGCCGGTTCTTATTCCACATCACAAAGGCAGAAAGAGATTGCATCTCGGTAAGGACTGTACTAACACCCATCATTTTCAGTGGGGGCTTTGTCAAGGGAGCTTCTGGTCTGCATGCCTGGACCTCCAACATGGAAAGCTTCTAATTCTCGACATTATGGTAAAATGTCATTTTTCACAAGCAACATTAACACAATATATAGTTTGAGTTAAATGTAGAAAGCGGCATCACAATATAGCCCCATTGGGTGCTCAACACTGCCTGCCTTTCCGTAGCTTCACCCAAATTTTATTTCCTCAGAGCTGAAGGAAAGCCTGACTCGAATGGGCTCCGATTTAAAGCAGGGCTTCATCAGCTCCCTCCGCTCCGCCTGGCAGACACTAAATGACTTTGCGAGAGCTCATACGTCCTCGGCACAGCTTCAGGCAGAACTGGAGAAGGTGGCAGACCAGATCCAAGAAGAAGAAGCCAAGCAGCAGGAGGTGGAAGGTGCATGACTTATCTGTGGCCATCCATGGATAGTTTACAATCATTGAATATTGCAGGGCAATGTTGCGCAGATAGTTTTTCATATTTGGTAAATGTGTATTTTTACTGCATTGCAGCTGAGAAGTTAGAAAGTCCTGAACCATTCCGGGAGGAAGAACTGTCTGTCAAGGTTGGGATGTTAAACGGTGGCCGCCGTATTGACTATGTCCTGCAAGAGAAGCCCATTGAGAGTTTCAATGAGTATCTGTTTGCTCTGCAGAGTCATCTCTGTTACTGGTGAGTTTAGTATTATGTTGAAAACAGATGGATTCAGAAATTCCAACTCCCATAACGGTGTCGTCGTACAAAGTGTTTACTGAAAGAACAGAACTTGTCAGATTTTACCCCCTCACCTAGCTTAAAAATAAATCATCTAATGAGTTAAGACTCTTCTCGATTGGATAACTTATTTGGGTGTTATGGGAAGACTTTAAACTAAAATTAGCCGGAAAAAAAGTGTTGAAAACATTAGGATTTAAATAAAGCAATTCCTCCCTCTGGCTAAAGGGTTCTTTATCTCTGGGTTAGGACTTAAAATCACAGCGATAATGTACGTTCCCGACCACATGATTAGTCGGCATGGAACGAGAGTTCTGTTCTGTTCATATTGGGTGTCTATCGTCCATCGGTGCACAGCATACTGGCAACAGAGCTTCCCCTCAGCCTGACCTCCAGCGCGGTCAGTAAGGTGGAGAGCCGTCACTGGAGGAGGATTGGACTGTAGGGTGAACTTGGGCTTGGCGTAGGACATAAGGTGAGTTCGTCATTTTACTACAACCACTAACAGTGTTTTAATCGATGAGTCACTGAACTATTTTATAATAGAATTGTGCACAAACTTATTTTAGCCGATTTGTCCGAATTTAATTTCTTTTAATCCACACCCCAACTAATTGATATGTCTGGGATTTACCTGAGTATTCTTATTCATTGATTGAAACTCTAGTGAATCCTGGGCAGATCAATTCAATTGGGCGGGTATTAAAAGGAATTGGATTTTGGCAAACCAGCTGAAACTAAATTTTGAGTCTGATGCTCCCAGCATTGGCGGCTGCTGTAAGTTACGCTCTAGAAAACATAGCTCAGTGTCTGATGCTCCCAGCAATGACGGCTGCTGTAAGTTACGCTCTAGAAAACATAGCTCAGTGTCTGATGCTCCCAGCATTGACAGCTGCTGTCAGTTACGCTCTGGTAAAGTTAGCTCAGTGTCTGATGCTCCCAGCATTGATGGCTGTTGTCAGTTACGCTCCAGAAAACGTAGCTCGGTGTCTGATGCTCCCAGCATTGATGGCTGCTGTCAGTTACGCTCCAGAAAATGTAGCTCAGTGTCTGATGCTCCCAGCAATGACGGCTGCTGTAAGTTACGCTCTAGAAAACATAGCTCAGTGTCTGATGCTCCCAGCATTGACGGCTGCTGTCAGTTACGCTCTGGTAAAGTTAGCTCAGTGTCTGATGCTCCAAGCATTGACGGCTGCTGTCAGTTACGCACCAGAAAATGTAGCTCAGTGTCTGATGCTCCCAGCATTGATGACTGCTGTAAGTTATGCTCCAGAAAACGTAGCTCGGTGTCTGATGCTCCCAGCATTGATGACTGCTGTAAGTTATGCTCCAGAAAACGTAGCTCGGTGTCTGATGCTCCCAGCATTGATGACTGCTGTAAGTTATGCTCCAGAAAACGTAGCTCAGTGTCTGATGCTCCCAGCATTGACGGCTGCTGTCAGTTCCGCTCTGGTAAAGTTCGCTCAGTGTCTGATGCCCTCGCTATGCACAGCTGATTCCATTCTTGCGATGTGATGCTTAGTTGTCTTTCTCACTATACCATGTCTGCTTTGCTTTATTTCAGGGAATCTGAAGACACAGCGCTTTTAATTCTGAAAGAAATCTACATTTCCATGAACATTGTTCCGGATCAGCCTCTGCACTAAAACAGGTTTCTCCCCATTACATGTATGAGTTCCCTTCCTGGTGCGATATTATATTGCAGTTTCTTCTCTATTAAACCTGAAATGCCCGCTGTTCTGCTGTAAACATTGAATTGGAGTGTGTTCAGGGTTTGTGGATTGGTTTATTTTAACCATTGTCTTATTGGCACCATTTAGGAAAATGAATTCTATTTATTACTTGGCTGCATTTCGTTTTTATTAGTCTCCTTGTTTCTCTATTGTCAGTCTGATCTCCTATGATGCTCAGACTGAGTGGATCTTATTCAATAGTAAACACTAAACCTGAATGAGCCAAGCTGTAACGATAGCATTGTTTCCAAATCCTTTATTTTGTTTAGAATTTTGCACTGCAGTTTTCAGTTGATTAGACGTCTTCTTTTTACTGTATTGCTCTGCAGTTTGTGCTTTTCTAACCGTGACATTCTAGTCATAGCAATAAAGGTGCCAAAGTGGGTTTGTTTGTTTTTTGTATTTTCTTTTATTTATTTATTTATTTATATGTACATTTTTAGTTAGACCGATATTATTTATTTTTTCCAGTAGGTCCTAGTGGCAGTCATAACAAGTGAGATGTAGTTGTCCATTTGTCACAGGACAGGTAGCATAGAAAAGGTTAAAACCAAAAAATGCAGTCCCCACTCTCCTCCCCTTCTAGCTTTATAAATGGTATCTCCACCCCGAGCTCCCCCAGTATTTGCCTGTCTTTGAGAGAGACCGGTTTGTGATTTGTCCAATTCGGGTCAGGTGAAGAGCAAGGGTTCTGGTACTTGTGCACTAGGCTGTCTTAGAGTCTATCTCTTTCTTTTCTATAGTAGTGTATGGTATTCAGTGTACTGCGTACATTTTTATCAGTACTGTAATAAGCTTGCTACGTTACGTTATTACACTTAACTCTAAAATTAGGATCTGCAAAATTCTTCCAGAGTTTAACGCCTCCAAATGCATTTATTCCCTCTCATCCTATTTTGTAACCACAAACTCCCAATCCACTTTTGGGTCTATTCATTACGTATATCTGTGTTCTTACCTTTTATATTAGGGGGCCCTTTGTAGGTTTCATTTTTCTCTTCCTACATTTATCCATGGGATTTTCTCCATATGTTGAAAGTATCTCTACAATGGCTAGTTGTGAGCCTGGCCACGCTAAGGGTAGAATTAGTTGTTAATCATTTGTCTTATTAGCCTGCATGTTAATCACAGATAAGGATTTATATCTGTTTTTTTTCCTGTTTTCTGTTTGGATTTTGTATGTATTGGGATATATTCTTCACCCTATGGCAAATATATATTTATAGGTTTTTATAAGTGCCAAAATACACTAAACCAAACCCGTTAAATGCCACCAGTGAATATATGGATAATGAGCAATCCCCCTTTCTCTATTCTGAAAGCTGGAGAGAGTATAAGATTCCTCCAAATCTTGCCTAATGTCTCTATAACTGTTTATTTCCATTTATTTGGATATTTAAATGAAAAGTGTTGTATGTCACATTTGGCTTTGCGCTCTGGAAGAGCTGATTACTAACTGTGTGTATTTTCTTACCCCGCAGATACGAATCGGGTTCTAACTTACAGTTTAATACTGGTGTTGTTTCAGAATTACTCCAGTAGGCAGTCCCATCAGCTGGGGGTGGTGTACTTTGTGATTCAGGAGCCATAATCCACAGGCTCCTGTAGGGTGGGTGCTCTAGGTGAAATCGCGCCCTGTGTTTTTATCTTGCTATATCATTCCGCTTGTTATGACTGCCGCTTGGACGCCTGGAAAAACCTACATTTTACTCACCGTAAATTTATTTTTCCATAGTGCAAGCGGCAGTCAGGATTTCCCTCCCTTTATACTATAGATGTAAACCTATATCCTTCTATCAGCTTGTTATATACTGGGGAGCCCTTTATAAGGCTGGGAGGGGAGGAGACTGGGGGTTGTTTTAACCTTTTCTATGCTACCTGTCCTGTGACAAATGGGCAACTACATCCCACTTGTTATAAATCACAAATATAAGTGATAATACAATGACCACACAGATACAACACCCAATGTGACACTTTAAGGGTATACTTCCCAATAATTGCATCTAATGATACCAGTGCAATTCTTTCTTGAGAAATCTATAAGAAATAGACATTGCCGTAAATAGTGTAATCTGTATACTAATATTACAATAGGTAGAAATGTGAGATGTCAACTCACAAGCACAGAGCCGTACCAGGCTCTGTATGATCAGCATAGTGGTGCCAATAACTGGCTACAAAAGTACTCCAAAACAGGATCTTGCAGTATAACAGTTTATTAAAACAATAAAAATAGGACATAAATAAGTAGTATGTGTATAATACACTACCGCAGGAATTAAAAGTCCAAGTGCAAACACGTTTCGACTACCAGTAGTCTTCCTCAGTGCAGGATAAATCAAAGCTAGCGTCTTCTTTCCTTTTATAGTCACCCGAAGTTGAAATTTCGTGGTATGTTTTCTTTCCAATTCCGGGTTGTGGTGAATGCTCCGTTCATTTCCAGGTAACATGGTTGCTGGCATCAACTTCCGGTCGCGTGCGTGCGTCATCACACACGTATGACGATCACCTCTTCCCAATACAGGAAGTGTTCTAGCGTCAGTATGGGCAATATTGCCTAAATGCTAGAAACTTTTTAGGTATCCAACAAAAAAGGGGAAACATGAGTTTGAGTTGATGAAAAGATTTCAATAATGTTTTATAAATGTGTCTCAAAAAAGGCACTATAACTCACAATAATATCATAAAACATAACACTTAAAATAACATAGGTACACTTCCAGACTAGAGTATACAACTCGTAAGGGTAAAAGATGTATATACAATTCATAAATCAGGGTAACCTAGACAGTATGGAAAAAATTCCAGAGAGCTTCTCGATGGTCATGTTAACACTGACCCTATAGTGATCCTTTACCTTTAAGGGAATGGAAAAGCTGCCAAATAGTTTGATTCCAAATGAAGTGTTCGTTCCATTTGCAAAGCTAATTTCTCCTCCTTTGCTCTGGTCAGGTCTTGGACGTCTGAGTTGGCTTCCATGTCGGCATATCCGCTCTTCTCATGGCGATTCGGAGGAGAGGAGTTGATTTTGTGTACGATGTACCTTTCAATATGAAGAGATTAAATCTACCAAATCAAGTTGGACACTGAGTAGATACCGATCGATGCAACAGTTTTTTGTTTCAGCATCTTTTCTACAGTTTAGTTGAATCTGCGTAGCAGTTAGATGTCGACCTGGTTTTCCTTCAGGGGACGGGAGTATAACCCTCACTGGGAATAGTGAATCTCCAACCTGCAACATTTTAGTCTTTCCTCTCAGTGGATGGAAATGTTTGTCTCCGTTCCCCCTTATAATAATTCTTGTCTGCAATCAGGATGATAGTTTGAAGGACTGCTGTGATTATAGACTCATCTTTTCTTTTTTTTTTTTTGTTCTTTTTAAATAAAAGGTTTATTCAATATTATTGCAAATGATTTATAAAACAAAAAGTACATTTTAGCAATGTACAGCATGGAGTGGTGTCTATCTCTCTGCTGCTAAATAACGTACATGTGGCGATGGGGTTGTTGTACTTTAAAAAGTAACTGGAAAATACTATTCTATGTGGGAGGATCTGATACAGCAGTAATCTATGTAAAAAACAGATTTGTGTCAAGAATAAATTGAAATAAGTGGGGGGGTGTTTATCTCTCTAGTAAAACCAAATTGTGATAGAAATAACTTGAATATACTTAAAAAGTCCCAGAGGAATTAAAGAATGTTTGGGGTTTTTTTTCTATACGCATTTGAGGTGATGCTCTAGTGTAGCTTGGAGGAAAGACGAGACAGGGGGGATATGATAGAAACATTTAAATACATAAAGGGAATCAACACAGTAAAGGAGGAGACTATATTTAAAAGAAGAAAAACTACCACAACAAGAGGACATAGTCTTAAATTAGAGGGACAAAGGTTTAAAAATAATATCAGGAAGTATTACTTTACTGAGAGGGTAGTGGATGCATGGAATAGCCTTCCAGCTGAAGTGGTAGAGGTTAACACAGTAAAGGAGTTTAAGCATGCGTGGGATAGGCATAAGGCTATCCTAACTATAAGATAAGGCTAGGGACTAATGAAAGTATTTAGAAAATTGGGCAGACTAGATGGGCCGAAAGGGTTCTTATCTGCCGTCACATTCTATGTAGTTCAGTCAAAAGTCCTCCTTGGCGTTTGTAAGTCAAGATTTCCTGCGTCAGGAATTTTCCTTTGTCATGCCATGGACTTCTAAGCAATTTGGAACTCTCTGTATTTCTCCTTGTCCCCAAACCAGCTGGTGAGGAGCCCTAATAAGTGAGACAAGACAATGCCAGGTTCAAAGCGACTTCTGAGCGTTTAATAAGCCGTGTAACTGGTTATATACAGCAGGAAACAGGGGTGGTCGTTACAAGCATTATCCAATCCTAACAAAATCTATCTTATCTTAACCTATAGCAGGCTTCCAGGTGTATCTTCATGTTCGGACCTTGCTCAAAGCTAAGTTTCACTATAACTACACATGTCAAACTAATATGCATGCGCACTACGTATTAAAGATATTTACTACTAAGTTCTAAATTAAACATTACTATGCAGTTATGATCAAAGAGAGAAACACAGGAAATAAGGCCAACAGAGAGAAACACACAGGATGTAACACCTGTTACATGATGTTCTCCAGCTCTTTATTGTCTAGGGGTATATTCACTAAGCATTGGATATAGAGTATATTCTTTCAAATAGCTGACATGTTAACCAATGTTAAACAGACTGAACATCCTGTCATCTGGAGCTTGAGCCTTGGGTCAGTATAGGCAAAGTGTATTATTCCCAACAATTTCCCTCCTTCGTTCTCAACGTGAACGCATATAGTCAAAGAGGGAATAATACCTATCCTCTGTCTGTGGACCAGGGTTTAGGATTACCAGTCCACCTGGTGATCTGGGGCCAGGTAAAAAAAAAAACTCATATTTGAGGGAAAAGCACATCTGGGGAAACCCCGAGTGGGAACCACGACCGTGTAGACGTCATCCCCTTGATTGAAAAGGCCCACTTACATATTAAATCTTGAGATAAACTATATTCTAGCTTGCAATTCTGACAATAATTCCAACTAGGACCTTGCGTCCTATGTCTCCTAATCATGTCCCTTTTCCAACGGTCCAGTCAAAACCAGTCATATCCACACTCATTTCCTCAAAACATGGGAATCCATTCTTGGCACACTCAACATACATGAAAGATACATACTACATTCATCCCCGGGTCAGCTAACACTTCCTCTCTCTCTCTGGCTAACTCTATAAAAATCAAATAACAAATTAGTTCAGCATAGTTAAGTAAAATAGAATAAGTCTTTCAAGGAGTTTAGACACCATAAACTTTGTTCCATAACATAGCTAAGGGTAGTAATATAGCTGACAAGACAATATCAGGTTCTACATAGTTCTTAGTTCTTTTGTTTGCTGGATGTTCACCACACTTCTCTGTGCAACACCCTAATTATTGAAAGGGTTATTACAGAACTGCACCTTCAGGACTTTCCAAACAGATTTAATTGCAAAATAGTTATTGCATGGTCAGCCAGAGAGAAATTGGTGCGCAGTTCCAAGAGTCAGATAGCACAAACACTCCAGGACAGTCTCTACAATCATACAAACACAAGGAGCAATATGAAATCAATTAATCAGTTACCTAGGCTAAATCTTAACGGATCACTATAGGGTCAGGAACACAAACATGTATTCCTGACCCTATAGTGTTAACACCACCATCTGGACCCCTCATGCCTCCATAAATATAGTAAAAAATCTTACTGTATTCAAGCCTGAAGCTTTAAATCTGCATGCTGTTAGACTCAGAAAAACAAGCAGTCTGCTGATGTGGTAGCCTGATCCAATCACAGTGCTTCCCCATAGGATTGGCTGAGGTTGACAAAGAGGCAGATCGGGCAGAGCCAGCACAATTCAAACACAGCCCTGGCCAATCAGCATCTCCTCATAGAGATGAATTGAATCAATGAATCTCTATGAGGAAAGTTCAGTGTCTGCATGCAGAGGGAGGAGATACTGAATCACAGTGCTGCCCTGTGCTCTGCTGATAGCAGATCTGAGTGGATTGAGGCATATTATGCCTCCATCAACTCCGAAGTCCCTCTAGTCCACTCTGAGTGACTGCAACTGGAGGTGTTCCTAGCTTTCAATGTAAACACTGTATTTTCTCAGAAAATACAGTGTTTACATGAGAGGCTGCAGAGAGCTATAGATCTCACCTGAACAACCTCATTAACCCCTTAAGGACAAATTATTCCCTTTTATTCCAGAAGTTTGGTCCTTAATGGGTTAAGCTGAAGTTGTTCAGGTGACTAATGTCTCTTTAATGTGTCTGTAGTGTGTCTGCGTATTAGAGGCACACTACAGCAAGCAGTTTCACTTTCACAGCCCATGTTATTGCTCTGACCGCAGTGTTAAAAAAATACAGATAACAGTATTTCAATGTGATCTGATTTTTTTTCTTTTAACCACTGAGGGTTCATTTTAATTTTTTTGTAATCCCCAGGGGTTAAATTTATTTAGTTAGTTATTTAAATATTTGTAAAATATTTATTTAGCTAGGGTGGATAGAAATTAGTGGGGAGATTGGGGGGTTTATTATAAGGCTAGTTAAGGGTTAACAGTAAAAAAAAAACAAACAACTTTTAAAAAGTAAAATTTTTTAAACAAAGTTGTAAAATAAAAAGTTACAAAAAACTTGTAAAGTAAATGTTTAAAAAAGGAAATAAAAAAAAAAATTACCTCTATACTTGTTACAGGCTAGCGCTAAGGTTTAAAATATGCTTTTTGAAACACCCTAGGGTGTCTTTTTTTAGGAAATGGTATGCCTTTGTGAAGTAATTGGAATTTGTTTAGTAGGTTATGTTTACCAAAGTGGGGCATGGACCCAGCATAAAAATTCAAACTTAAATGGCTGTGTCTCAAATGTGCCCCTTCAGCGGCTAGCAGAAAAATGATCCCACGCTTAGGTTCAAAATTTGCCTTTTGAAATACCGTTGGGTGTCTTCTTTAAGAAATAGTATGCTTTTTTGGGGTAGTTGGAAAAAGTAGCCTGCTAACATATTTCAAAATAGAATACGGACTCATTAAAACCCTCTATGTAAATTCACACTTAAAAACCTGAACTTATCACGTCTCTTTGACAGCACTGTAACTTCACAAAATAGTGTCTAGGTCATACATTGGGCATATTGTTTTACTCAAAAGAGGTAACTGAGCATTCTTAGGGGGAATTTATGACAGTGGCACTTATCAAATGTACGAAATATGCAGCAAAAATGCAACATGTAAGTAAAAAAAGTTTGTTTTTTTTTTACTCACCACAAATTGGAAATAAATTGTGAGAAAATGGTGGCAAGTTAAGGTACAATATATGCCTAATAAGATACACTGGGGTGTCTGCTTTCTCAAATGGAAGGCCCTTGTGTGATTATTTGAACAGTCAAATGGCTATAATGCCACAAAATCAGACATATGACCATCTATGAAAATTCCAACTATACAGGGAGTGCAGAATTATTAGGCAAATGAGTATTTTGACCATCATCCTCTTTATGCATGTTGTCTTACTCCAAGCTGTATAGGCTCAAAAGCCTACTACCAATTAAGCATATTAGGTGATGTGCATTTCTGTAATGAGAAGGGGTGTGGTCTAATGACATCAACACCCTATATCAGGTGTGCATAATTATTAGGCAACTTCCTTTCCTTTGGCAAAATGGGTCAAAAGAAGGACTTGACAGGCTCAGAAAAGTCAAAAATAGTGAGATATCTTGCAGAGGGATGCAGCACTCTTAAAATTGCAAAGCTTCTGAAGCGTGATCATCGAACAATCAAGCGTTTCATTCAAAATAGTCAACAGGGTCGCAAGAAGCGTGTGGAAAAACCAAGGCGCAAAATAACTGCCCATGAACTGAGAAAAGTCAAGCGTGCAGCTGCCACGATGCCACTTGCCACCAGTTTGGCCATATTTCAGAGCTGCAACATCACTGGAGTGCCAAAAGCACAAGGTGTGCAATACTCAGAGACATGGCCAAGGTAAGAAAGGCTGAAAGACGACCACCACTGAACAAGACACACAAGCTGAAACGTCAAGACTGGGCCAAGAAATATCTCAAGACTGATTTTTCTAAGGTTTTATGGACTGATGAAATGAGAGTGAGTCTTGATGGGCCAGATGGATGGGCCCGTGGCTGGATTGGTAAAGGGCAGAGAGCTCCAGTCCGACTCAGACGCCAGCAAGGTGGAGGTGGAGTACTGGTTTGGGCTGGTATCATCAAAGATGAGCTTGTGGGGCCTTTTCGGGTTGAGGATGGAGTCAAGCTCAACTCCCAGTCCTACTGCCAGTTCCTGGAAGACACCTTCTTCAAGCAGTGGTACAGGAAGAAGTCTGCATCCTTCAAGAAAAACATGATTTTCATGCAGGACAATGCTCCATCACACGCGTCCAAGTACTCCACAGTGTGGCTGGCAAGAAAGGGTAGAAAAGAAGAAAATCTAATGACATGGCCTCCTTGTTCACCTGATCTGAACCCCATTGAGAACCTGTGGTCCATCATCAAATGTGAGATTTACAAGGAGGGAAAACAGTACACCTCTCTGAACAGTGTCTGGGAGGCTGTGGTTGCTGCTGCACGAAATGTTGATGGTGAACAGATCAAAACACTGACAGAATCCATGGATGGCAGGCTTTTGAGTGTCCTTGCAAAGAAAGGTGGCTATATTGGTCACTGATTTGTTTTTGTTTTGTTTTGAATGTCAGAAATGTATATTTGTGAATGTTGAGATGTTATATTGGTTTTACTGGTAATAATAAATAATTGAAATGGGTATATATTTGTTTTTTGTTAAGTTGCCTAATAATTATGCACAGTAATATTCACCTG